>CM054138.1:7485271-7544804 GCA_028751875.1 Rapana venosa | reverse complement strand
ACTACATAAAACAAATATTGTATAAGCAATTTGCATCCCCATACACACGTACACACACACACACACACACACACACACACACACACACACACACACGCACACACACACACACACATACCCACACACACGCGCGCGCACGCACTCACACCATGCATCAATGCCAACATCAAATCTTTATAAATATCATGTATAGTCATAGAGAAGGACATCTGCATTTTGGAAATAGCTATACATAATTGGTACGCTCAAAACAAGATATCAAAAAACAACATTCACTGAATCTCAAATATAGTCAACTTAGGGAGTAGAACTGAAATATTAAATCTGAATAAAACATTCAACGGGATACTAATTGTAAACACGACGATTAAATCTATAAGCAAACAATAAAAGGAGAGGGCGAGAGAGAGAGAGAGAGAGAGAGAGAGAGAGAGAGAGAGAGAGAGAGAGAGAGAGAGAGAGAGAGAGAGAGAGAGAGAGAGAGAGAGAGTGAGAGAGAGAGAGAGAGAGAGAGCACAGTATATTTTAAATCCATATAATATTGAATATAGTTTTCAATTTATCAACACTATCACCATTAGAACTCACTGTGATTTAACATTGTACATGTTAAGATCGTCCTAGAGTCATTATACAGAAGTAGGATAGTGGAAAAATCATTTTTAGAAGTTTAGAAGTAATTTTTCAATAACACAATAGCGATATGCAAGTGAAACATTCACGCTTATGCGAGAGAGAGAGAGAGAGAGAGAGAGAGAGAGAGAGAGAGAGAGAGAGAGAGAGAGAGAGAGAGAGAGAGAGAGAGAGAGAAGAGAAGAGAGAGAGAGAGAGAGAGAGAGAGAGAGAGAGAGAGAGAGAGAGAGAGAGAGAGAGGATAATTTGGTATAATATAAGGGGGGATATATTTACTGTGTTTCCAACAGATCATGTGTGGATTTTTATTTTTGATGCATCAAGTGGATGAAAAAATGACTTTTGAAGATTGTTAATGATTGGTGTTGTCTAAATGAGTCAGGAAGGGAGTTCCACAGCACAGGGCCTGAGTAAAGTAAGCTAGATTTGAACAAATCTATTCATGGGATTGGGACACATGGCTTTTCAGTATTTCTGGAATGATTCATTGGGAACTTGTCTTTTAAGGATGAGGGAATAGTTCCTGTCATTACCTTAAACATCATGATGCCTTTGTTAAATCCTAGTCTTTGGTGTAGGGGAAGAATATTTAGCTGAGAGAGAGAGAGAGAGAGAGAGAGAGAGAGAGAGAGAGAGAGAATGAGAGAGACCTGGATTAATGTTGTATGTATACGCTAATCCTGTGTATACAGAGTAATGATTCTGCTTTAAAATCAGAAGTAGCAGTCATTGCTTTGTTTGAAAGTCCAGGGACTCACATGTTGTTGTAATTCTCCTGTCTTAAATACTATAACCACACACTTCATGTCTTTCTTCATTTCGCTACTCCACACCACATCTCCAGCTCTGTCCTTCACAATTCTAACGAAAACAAAACGAAAAGAAATTAAACAAGAACAAGAGAAAACCGAATCGGACAAAGCAATTGATTGAGTTCAAGCGCGTCCATTTTTTTGTTTTTTTACAAGATTCAGCGCTATATAAACTCCATTTATTATTATTATTATTATTATTATTATTATTATTATTATTAATTCCATATCACTTTTGTGAATTCATAGGTTTTGTCTGCACTGAATGTGCCTAGAGAGCAGTTACACGTACAACACGCAGCACTTGGGTGTATAATCACTTTTTTTAAAGCAGTTTTGCTTTATAATCTTTTTTTTTTGTATGCGTACAAAGTCCGCCCCCCTTCACACACACACACACACACACACACACACACACACACACACACACACACACAACACACACTCACCACACACACACACACACACATTACACAAACTCATTACTACACAACACACGAACACACATTTACAGGGTAAACTCACTCCACACACTTCCTCTGTTATCCTTCTGCATGACTCCGTTCAATATGGCGTTAATGGCAAAAAGTCTAGGGGACAGTCTTATGGGTTCAGAGTAGAGAAATAGAAAATATATCAAATCACGAAATTTCAATCTGATTATGAGTAGTGCCGCTGCTAGAAAAAAACCCACAGGGCTGTAGTCGTTCATTGTGGGGGTATATAGATCTGAATAAGTTCAGATCCCCTCAGAAGCTAGCAAACACATGAGTGTTAAAAATGTTTTAAAACAGCTTTGGATTTGTTTTCCCCATACGATAGTTGTGAATAAGAAAAGTGTTGCCTGTGGAAAACTATCCAAAGCCTTCAGATGAAAAGGGAATGTTCAATTGCTATGACATGTTTCAGAATTTATATAAACAAAGCAAATGTGTCATTTGTTAAAATGAAAATAATGTACCACGCATCATTTATAAAGATTCATTTAATCCTAACGTTCATGGTTCAAGTTTCTGGGCTAGAAACATTGGCAGGCACGTTCATGCCTGGTTTGGGAAACAACGAAGATGGAAAACCAGAACTAGGGTCTTCATCGCATGATCAGTACCAGCCAACCCTCATCATACGCCTTTGAAGACCGCAGCAACACCAGCCTTCAGCCAGGGACAGTACCTCTTCCAGCAGGACTGCCGCAGGTGGAGACAACGTTATCCGGCAGAATTACTAATGTCCGTATGTCTGAACAATCACTTGGAATGCGTGCTTTTTGTATGTTAAATGCTTTGCACAGCTGCAGTACAGAATAAACAGACACTGTAATCTACGCTCTCAGCAGCTGTCTTTACATGATTTGGAACTGTTTTTGACTGCTCTGTTTTAGTTACTTATCTTATCTATTTTTATGTATCGGTTTCCTTTTTGTGTTGTGATTTAATTTCGAAATTAATTTAAATTGTATTATTTGTTTACTTGCATTTTTTAATATCAATACCAGTTCATTCTATTTTTACTCTATTTATTTGGTTGCAATTGAATTTTTAGATTATACTAAACAGACTCTTGGCTGTGCCTACTAAATGTGCAGTGTACGAGAAATACATGGGGACACTTGTACTCACAGTAGCTTCAGCATTAGATTTGTCTTTTGAGATTATTCTGTCTGCTCCTGAATGGTCATGGGTAACAAATGATGTACTTTGGGCAAAGTGACTACTACCTATTGTAATAACATTTAATGAAATGCCCATCCTCTGTGACACTGAAAAAGACACAAGTCCAAAAATATTAAAATATTAATAGAGGGCCGATTGGGAGAAGTTTAAAAGTATTCTTGCTGCCTACAATTCAAAAAACAGCTTAGATGTCTGATAATATTGACCTATTTTTATTACACTTTTAGAAATGCATTATTCATGCTGCGCACTTAATACAATTAACATTCTTTTAAATCACTTAAAATCAAAAAAGTGTTCATGGGAAACGTTTGGGGGACACCTGCTTGCGAAGAAGCAAGTGACATTAACAGCAATTTTAATGTTCAAAATATATCTTAAAAATTAAGACATCTAGAAAACAACCTATATAATTTCCTACTATTATTAATTATTTATTATTATATACTTTAGATAATTAAAAAACCAAGATAATAAAACGATGTCATAATTTTCTCCTGTGTTTCCTCGGTTGCGTACCCTGGCGTCGACAAACATGAGGCTTTGGATTTTCCAGCGAAACAAATGTTGGTAGGTCAGAGAATACAAAACGGCATTCACAAGCAATACAATTTAACTACCCAGCAACATTATTTCAGTGCACAACAAAAAACAAACAAACAAATACTACTACTACTACTTTAATACGATACTACTTTCTACTGTACTACTACTACTAACTAATACTTCTACTACTAATAATACTGAGCAGCGGCCAAGTAGCAAACTCAACAGTTTTAAAAACAGCAATTGTGAATAAATCGCGAGACAATCCTGTTGTTAGACATACTTATTTTATCGTCTTGTAACTACAAGTTCTTTGTGTTCCCACAGTTACCTATGTTTCCTTTGACCTGTGATACTAACATAGTGACACAATATACAGTTATTTTTAGTTAACCTAGTCCGGTTGGGCAGAGTCTACCCACAACCCAGAAACATGCTTCTTTTAACTCCATTGTTCTCGAACAACACCAGTCTTGTTTCTCTCAACAAAAAGAATCCTCTTCCACAACAAAAGCGGACAAGATGATTGTTTTATAATTGTAGTTTGTTTCCGGTTCATGGTTATTGTTTTTGTTTATTTATTATTCTTCATTAAGTATCATTCATTCCATTGTCTTTTGCGATTTGCACCTTCTCAGCCGTACCTTAAGTTACATTATTCGTTTTGATCTGTTATCGAATCAATATTGACTTGTTAATACTGATTTGTAAACCTTACACAGGCACTGATTACACTGGCACTCAAACAAACACAAAAAACCCCCTGATTAAATAAGCCCCTACATTTAATAAGGAAAACAACATAATACCAGTGCCTCTCCGTTTAAAACTCAGTTAATTAAGGCTCGCACTCACACACCACCACACAACTACACACACACAAACAACATATATTTCCTATATGTGCGCGTTATATATATATATTTTTATTTAGTTATATATATATTTATATTTATCTATATATATACATATATATAAACAATATTACTAACATTATATATATATATATATATATATACTATATATTTATATTTTTACTATATATATATATATATATATACGCGCACAACACACTCACACACACACAACCACACACACACACACTCACACCAAAACTCACCTCAACATCACACACACACCACTTACACATTATTCCATTATCCTCTCGAAATTAAAAGAATACACAATAAAAAAACCCCCTAACACACCACAAGCTACACACACTACACAAAACACCCAAACACCACCACACACACAACACACACACTCACCCACACAAAACACAACACACACACACACACACACCACGCACGCACAACACTCACATACACTACAAAATACGCGCGCGCCACATACATACAAGCATTCGTACATAATACATACCGTAATACTAATACATACATAAATACATACATAACATTCTACATACATACTTACTCACACCAAAGGGGTGGGCAGCGCGAATCGCACAAAGATACACCAAATTAGTAGCTGTTATCGATCATTTATTTTGAGTGAGGGTGGGGAATATGGCCGGGAGTTTCAGAAAAAAAGGCTTTAATTCGACGAGCGCTATTACTTGTGTGTGAGTGTGGTGTGCTATGTCTGTGTGTAGTTGGTTGCGGCGCGCTGTGTTTGTGTCTGCTTGGTGTTGCATGGTGCGTGTGTATGTGTGTATTTTGTGTGTGTGTGTTCTTCCTCGCTTGTGTGGTGGTTGTGTGTGTGTGTGGTTGCCGCGTGTTTACCCATCTCTGTGTGTGCTGCGTTTGTGTTGTTGCGTTTCCTTAGTGTGTGTAGTGACGTGTGTTGATGTGCTTGCGTTGCCGTGCTATGCGTGCGAAGTGTTGCTGTGTTTTGTTTGTTTGTGTTGCCCGCGTTGCCGTGCGTTTGTGTTCTTGTGTGCGTTGCGTTGTGTGTGTGTGTGTGTGTTGTTGTTGTTGTTTTCTTCAATTCTAACGTCTGTTCACTTTAGTGATATTAGACAAATGTGTAGTGAGTGTATTGTGTGCGTGCATGCTATTGCGTGTGTGTGTTCTTTGGTGGTGCGTGATACGCGCTTGTGTGTGTTGCCGCGTTGTGTGAGTGTGGTGTGTTTTATGTTGTGTTGTTGTGTAATTTTCTCGTGTGTCCGTATTGTGAGTGTCAGTGCGCAAGCGCCGCGCGCTTTGTGGTATATGTTGCCCGCGTGATGTATATGTGTATGTGTGATTTGTTTCATACGCTATTTATTGTTTACGCGCAGTACCGTTGCACAAGCACGGACACGCAAATTAGCGCACTGGCTCCTACGCGTGTGCATGCAACGGTATGTCTTATTGTTATTATCGTTTAGTTCTATCATTCTATTCTTTCATGAAACAGCTGATTTAATATGTACTTCACAAAAGCAGCGAGCAGTGATTTTCGTTTGCTGAGGCATTTTTCAGCATTAAGGACAACATGAGAAACATAGCAACCCGGTGCACGCATACGACACCCCATCACACGACTCACACCACACACACACTACACCACGCCCTGCGCGCGCGCGATTATATACATTGGTGTTGAGGATGTGATGTGGGTGTTGGTATCAGATTGGTGCGTGCGCGGGCACGTTCTGTTGTGTGTGTGTGTGTGTGTGTGTGTGTGTGTGTGTGTGTGTCGTGTGTGTGTTTAGGTGATGTGTGTGTGTGTTGTTTGTGCGATTTGTTTGTAATGGGGGAATGTATTTGTGCGCAAGATTCGTCGTGAGCAGGCATTGTGTTTTACGGGTTGCTTGTTGATTGGTCAGATGTGTTCTTTTCATTGATATGAAATTGTTTTATAAACCACTAGTAATAGTCAATACATCCATTCAAAAGGTAATCATTCATGTTCTTTTGTATCTTGTTTGTAGTGTCATATCTTTAGGAAGTTAGTACACCGGCAAACCCCACAATGCAACACCAAATGGCAGGCTCTGAAATTGCTATTAAACTTGACTTGGACTTGTGAATATCAAACAAAATGTTGGACGGACAGCCATGTGTGATTTTTGAGTGATGCTTTCCATTGAGCTGCTGACCCTAGGTTCGACATCTCACTCCAAGGGTTTTGTTCCTCATAGAGTTAACTCAGTGCTGCTCCATTCCCCAGTAAATGTTTTTCGGTTGTACTATAATCGAGTTTGCATGTGCGATAGCACGCAGGTGATCTTGGGCTCACGTTTGTTAAAAAACCCGTTTCGCTTTTCGAAAGAGTAGGGCATTGTGTGACGGTAGAACTTATGGATGGACGGCATTTACAAAAATGCATACACACGGGGGATCCTTGATCTGTATAAGCACATAAGTGCTATTCGGTTTCACCGATATGAAAGATAATTACATAAAATTAAAATGATATTTTTAAAATACAAAAAACTTTAAAATAAAAATTGGAACCAAGTATAATTATAAAACGCAAAACAACAACCGCGGCGTTAAAAATTGCAGTTTATAATATCTAAGGTCTGAATGTTGTATCTACAGTTGATTGTTGGTTTTCGATGTCTGTGATTTTGTTGTGTTGTGTTGTGTTGCATTGTGTGTTTGTTACTGTGTTGCATTGTATTGTGCTGTATTGTATTGTTATTGTAGTTTCTGGTAATCATTAATCACGATTCGTTATCTCTCCTGTACCATTATGGCTGATCTGCACATGGACCAGAGAACGTTGCCACGAAGACCAGCGCCACCCCTCATTTTACCTATCTGGATTTTCCTGTGAGAGTGGTCTGTTCATTAAAAGTTTTTGCACCAGGGATCCACTCTCTGATGTCGGGCAGGTCCTTTCACGTGCGATTTGGGGGGGGATTTGCTTCGGAAAGTTCTTGTTGTTGATTTATGTTTAATTCGAATGGCGGTTGCTTTGGCAATATTGGCACGATTTGTTGGTACAAGGGTCAAGATTGTTTGCCATATAGTCAGTTCAAAAGTGTTAGTTAGATAATCTAAACGATTCTTCAGTACAGGCTAAAAATAATGGTATATAATGATAAAGTTTGTTTCGTTCCATGCATTGTCCAGCTGCGTCTGTATGGTATACGTACTTCCCCTTTGGCACATCCCTATCAAAAAAACAGCCGATGCAAATAGCTAATGCATGTTCCCTCTTCACTTCAACCTCCTCCTTTTTCCCTGGTTTGTAGACTGTTGGGGTACTCACGAAAGATTTTCTACCAGCGTCCTCCAATCTCGCGGTTTTCAGCTTTTATTTAGCAAGACTTCTACTATTGGCCAGTATTCTTATCTGATGTTGTCTTACCATCAGTTTTCTCTGTTCTGTCCTATTCGTCTCCTCCTGGTTCTTGTTCCCTGTTTAGGACAGTCTTGGCCAGTCCACTATGTTCGTGTGAAGTGCCCGTTATCAATTCAGTTTACGGCTTTATCGATGGGTTTGAGCTTTCATATGAATTGTCGTCCAATGCTTGGTTTAAAAATATTTAATTGTGCTATGGACATATTTTTCATAATAACAATCCTTCGATATTGATCTCAAAATGCTTTATTGGTGTCTCTGGATTTGAAAACCCTGAAAACTCTTGAGCATGATTTATTTATTTAGTGTTTTATTTCTTCTTTTATATCGAGGAATATTGGGAATAAGCTTCATGTGTTTTTTTTAACATCCAGGTCCCGTGTGTATGCGGTTTTGTAAATTTTGTCTTCTGTTTTCCCACCGGCCACAATGTCCTACTCTTACGAAAAGCGGAACATGATTTAAACGTCGTGCGCAAGATTTATGCTTGCGTCCGCATCGGGGCATCGGTTTTTTAAAGTCTCTACAGAGATTGACGAGTTTCAAAGAGTGTCTGCAGTGTCATGCTCTAGTTCTTATCTTATTCTCATGTCTGTGACTTAGGAGATCCTGATTCGTTTGTTCAGAGAATGTTAAGCGCGTTGGTCCGTTGACTTCTTATTTGAGAGCAATATCAAAAGCTAAAAGCTTGTATCCTACTCTTATATAAAGGGGGGGGGGGGCTTTGTCCATTATTGCGGAAGTGTGCTGAGGATTCTTTGGAGAAAAAACAAAAACAAAGTTCGTGTTACGTAATATTCATCTATTATTATCTATCTTTCATTTTCTATCTATTATCTTTCTATCGTTCTATATATCTATCATATTATATTCTATCTTATCTATCTATGCTTTCGTTCTATACTTTCTATCTATCGAATCTCTTATCTATCTATCTTTCTATCTCTCTATCTCTCTATCTCTCTTTCTATCTCTCTTATATGCCTCTCTATCGTATCTTTATATTATCTATATATCTCTCTATTATCTATCTTCTATTCTATCTATATCCTATATCGATCTCTCTAATCTCTCTATCATTCTATCTATCTATATATCTATTATCTATATGGGTCTTGCCTGTATGTTCTATCTATCTGTCTCTCTGTCTATCTTCTATCGATTATCAGATCTATCTATCTATCTTTCTATCTCATTATTATCAATATAATTTATATATTCTTTATGTTTTTATATATAATAATTTTTTTTAATTATTTTTATATATTATATATTATATATATATATTGTATATTCAGACAGACAGACATTACAGACTTGGATGTTAGGGTAGATTGAATGGATAGATCGACAGATGACTAGACCGATAGATGATACATACATACATAGATTTGAGTTTATTTATATTTAATAGTATATATGAGTGTGTGTGTTGTGGGTGTGGTGTGTGTGTGTGTAGTGTTTCATGTGTTGTGTGTGTGTGGGTGTGTGTGTGTGTGTGGTGTATAGATAGGGATAACTTAACTTATTAAAACATGTGTTTAACTTATACGTTTATGTATCGATTTTAAGGCGCCATCTTTAATTCTAAATAAAGTATTTTTAACAATTATCACTACAAATTAATGTTAAACGAAAAAACAAACACGTGATACGGATTTTACACAAGTTTTGCAGCTTGGTCATGCCAGTTGCTATCGTGTCTAGAACCAGTTTTCTTCGTTCCATGAATTCCTTGTCATTCAAAATATACACATTTGGGCATGCTTCTTACCTCATTTCTTCATTTCTACAATCTTGAAGATGGTCGGGGATGGATCGATGCACCACTCCACTTTTATTCAATATGTTTCCCTTGTACTTTTGACCATGCATGTCACATTGGTTTTCATACATTCGTTGTCCTTCACTTAGAACATGTAACGGACGGGAACTTTGCATCAATGGCCAAGGGCTCTCTTTTCCCCCAGCCATGTTAAGCAGCCATCAAGCTGTGGTTACCAACTGGTTGGGCAGTCCGTTTTGCGCCGCTTGGATTCCAGTTATATGTTCCCCCAGTTAACTTGGGACACCTGCCTCTTTAAGGTAGGAGAGGTAATGCAGCGACGGGAGGGGGAGTTGGCGCGCAACCTTCAAATGCTGGCCCTAGTGAAATGAAGTCTTGTCCCTTGCTTTGCCTATGGCCACAATAGGTTTATGGACACAGTTACTTTTCTACTTGTAAAAAGGGGAAACGTTGCATATGGAAACAGTGTCGGCATAGAAAAAGTTCTAGCACACGTATTGCTTGTACTGATTGTGTCATGAAAATCCCCTGAAGTAACAAGATGGCAGCTAATTGAGCCCGTATATCAATTTCACTTCTCAATGAATCATACGACATGACCCTGTTGGAATGAAATCTGATGGGATCACATTTAAGGTATTACAGTGTTATGACTTGGTCCATGAGTGGTTTATGCCGTGGCGTGTCGTGTCTAATCCATTAACATCAAACAGTCTTCCGTAATCACTTCAAAGTCTTGATTTTAGGTAGATTGTTTCTTTTGTGTGGGGTTTATTTTGCTTTGTTTTGATTTGCTTGGCTTTATGTGTATTAATCCTGCTTTAACTCCCACTAGCCTGCAAATGATATGAAAGCACTTATATTCCGTAGATAAGTTTGTAGGCGAAATAGCTGCTGCAGCATAGATGATAGTGTGCTGGGTTCCTAAGCCTTCTAGGGGAGCTATTTCAAAATACTTCAAGTTACAGAATTTATTCGTTTCCCCCAGACATCAGCAGACTCGTATACCAGAGTGATTTTGCCCCGACAGTTGGGGATGTCAGGGGCCTGTCGGTATAAATAGCATCCCCATCTTCTGGAAATTCTGTGCGGGGAATTCCTTTTTTTCTATCTCTGTCTTTGTATCTGTCTTGTTCCTTTTTTTCCTGTTACCTCCTCCTTATCTATTTTCTGTTTTCTTGGTCAGTCGTCTGCCCTTGTATCCAGCAAGACTTCAAATATGACATATCCTTCTCTTCCACACCGAAGCCGGATGTGCTGGGCCTGACTTGACAGGTGCTTAACGGCAGCACAACGCATTTCCGCTGTGTGGGCGTTTTCAATAGCACTGAAGGAAAGATGCAGCTGGCATTGTTGTGCCTGGAGTGTACTGTAGTCCCTGAAACGCATCAGAAATCCTACAAGCGTGCTCCTAGTTTTGTGTCTCATGTTCCTTTCGATAGGGCTGTGCTCTGGGGCCGCAGTCTGCGTAAAGCAGGCAGGGACAATGAAGAAGGACCGGAGGTGGACAAGGGACTGTTCTTGATGTTTGGAATTGGGAGTCCTCTTTTTGATAAGAAATACCAGACCTCAGGGACCAACAGTGTTAACGTTTCATTTACAATAGGGGGATCCCAAAGTCGTGGTTATGCGGGTCTACCATAATGGATGGAGGGTTGGGGGGGGTGGGGATAGGCGGCTGTTCTGAAAATATTCTTACTTTGGAGAACCTCGAACTATAGAATGAGGTAGCTTGAAATTATTCTACGTGGATAATTTAATGACATAACGTACAATCCCTATTAGAGTTAGGGACACAAAAGTGAAGTTACGGTTAGGGCTGCCTATATTCCTGATGGTGGACCAAAACAAGCATTACTCAACATGTATCCATCAACTGTGTTTGTTAGTGTTGCTACAGTGTCATACAGCTCGAATAATTTTATTGTGTTCTGTCCCACAACCCAGTTGTGTTTTTACCCCCTTCAGTGTCCAGGTTGTATCGCACTTCAAAGTCCTCTCTCTATTCATTGCCCCAACTGCCAATTGCCTTGGAAGCAGTGTGCAAATCTTTATTTTCTGTGACTCTGACCATGTTCGTGTCCTTTTTTTTTCTGAACAATATTATTAGCACTACACTTTGTTCAGAGTGCATGCCCCCCATGAAAAGGCCGTGGCGCCCAGATGTGTGGACGGTCAGAGATCACAGCTCGAGATTTGGACTGAAAAGTCCAGTCTGCGCATCCTATGCTGGGTATGACAAGGATTTGTCTCTGTCATGAGTATCAGTGCTTTGATTCGTTGCCATTACAAGATTTGGCGAAGCAACAAGTCCCATATGTTTGTGATGATCTACTGTTAGCAGTTTGAGTAGCAGTAGCAGTAGCAGTAGTAGTAGTAGTAGTAGTAGTTTGTTACTAGTATAGTAGATTGTAGTAGTAGCGAGCAGCATGCTGCAGCAGTACTAGTAGTAAGTTGTTAGTTAGTAACAGTAGGTTATGTGTAGTAGTAGATTACTGTAGTAGTAAGTAGTTAGTAACAGTGGTAGTAGTAGTAGTAGTAACAGTTAGTAGTAGTGGTTTGTAACAGTGGTATAGTAGTAGAGTCAGTAGTAAAGTTGGGTAGGAGCCCGCAGCAACAGAAGGCTAGCAGCCAGCTAGCCTGCAGCTGCAGCAGTCCAGCCTGCAGCAGCATGACAGCTGTAGTAGTGCGTAGTAGTGAGTAGTTTGTAGTAGTAGTAGTAGTAGTTAGTTAAGTTAGTAGTAGGGGTTATGTGAAAGTAGTGGTTGATATAATAACCATAAGGTAGGTTAGTAGCCAGTAACGTGGTTGTAGTAGTTAGCCAGCAGCAGCAGCAGAAGTAGGTAAAGTGACTAGCTGCGCAGCTGCAGTTTAGTAAAACAGTAGCAAAGCAGCAGCGCACAGCTGTAGTCAGTAAGTAGTAGTAGTAGTTAGTAGTAGTTAGTTGTCAGCGAATCCGATCGCAAGCAAATGGAGAGATGGGCTGTGCATTATCAAGAGCTTTACTCGAGGGAGGACCATTTGTGACAGATCACGCAGTGGAAAAAACACTTGCCCCTCATGTCATGCAATGAGATTGGATGGACTCACCCACCATGAGGAGACTCAGCAATGCCGTTGATCTCACTAGCAAGCGGCAAAGCCCCAGGAAAACGATGGCATCCTCCTTGTGATCATCAAAATGTGGGCTAACGAGCTGCCTCCTCGGAGCATATCATCGACTGCTTGCTTACAGTGCAGGGAGGTAGGGACGTTGCCTCAAGACATAGCGTGATTGCTAGTTTCATCACGCATGCTACAAGAATAAAGGGCGATCGCAGCGATTGTAACTACTACCGTGGCAATCCCTCATAAGCATTGGTCGGGAAGACTTTCACCCGCGTCACTACTGAAACCGTATGCATGTTCTTCTCGCACAGCGTGTATACCTTGAACGGCACAAGTGCGGCTTTCGAGCTGACGAGATCAACGATCTCGGACATGATATTCTACCTGAGTCAGCTGTCACACAGTCCCGTCTTGCCCCCCGCGTCGATGAGCAGAGGGGAAGTCACTTGACCGTCTCTCACCTTCTGTGATTCTGCCAAGGCGTGTCGGACTTGGTCAGGCTGGGCAGGGCTGTTCCACACTCCTGCAGTGAATTGGATGTCCCCCAAAGCTACATGTGGTATGGTCTCACTTACTTGGCAAGGAGAATATGAAAAGGATACGTTTTCAGCATGATGGCTCCTCTCGGACCTTGTTCCTCACAAGAGCGGAGTTATTGAAGGCTGTGTCCTCGCTCCGAACCGGCTATTCAGCAGCTGTTCTCGTGCTGCTGCCGCTAGCCTTTAGACACAATCTGATGGTCGGGGTTCTACCGGCATCACCAAGAAGCAACGGCTGCATGTCAACCTCGCGCGCCTTGTGCACAAGGACTTTGGTACGCAATGTTCCTCATACGGTGAAGATGCTGTTCGCCGATGACGCCGCCTGACTGCACACATTCAGGCTGACCTCAAAAAGAAATGCATCAACTGGCTTTGCGCTTTGCCTGCAATGAGTACAGCCTGACACATCAGCATCTAAAAAGTTCGTACATACCTCTGGGCCAAGATGTCAGCTCCGCCCCTTCCATCTCATTGGCGGGACCAGCCCCCTCGACGTCGTGGAAAACTTCACGTACCTTTGCTATACCCTCTACAGATAGCCTCAGCCTGGACCACCGAGCTGTAATCCAAGAATTTGCTAGGCTATTCAGCAGCACTGGGCTCGCTTCTGTCAAAGAGAGTATGGGTGAAACTCTCCTATGCTCAACATCAGACAAGACCCCCAAGATGTACAAGACTGCGTGCTGAGCAACATTACTGTACGGCTTACGAGGAGCTGGGACTCTATATGCCGACAAGAACGAAGGCTCACTTCCACCAACGCTGACTCTCAGAAGGTCCTTGGCGTCACATGCAGGACCATGTTCGCAACAAAGAGATCCTGGAAAGGGATGGAACATCGCATGTTTGCAAGAGAAGTTTTTTGCGCTGCTTTGCCATGTACAACCGCATACATGACGGGCAGTCTGCATATAGACATTCTGTACGGTGAGCTTTGCCACCAGCTCCGACCACAGGAAGGCCAATTGCTATGATACAAAGATGTGTGCAAGCGGGAACCTGAAGGCGGGTGGCATTGCCCAGCAGGCCTTTGATAGCTAATGGCTAGCAGACCGCAGCAGTTGACAAGCCACTACCAGGTCGGACCCATCAAGCAGAAGCAGTTTAGAAGAGGGAAGAAGCCACTTTGGGGGACAGACGATCGCACGAAGACATGGAGAGCTGGATGTCCAAGCACCATCAGACTACTTGGTTCTTCACATGCATCACATGCAACCAGGATCTGCCGCTCCAAGGCATGGGGCTCTACAGCCACAGTCGGCGTTTTTGCAGTTCACCACTGACTGGACTGACCCTCGGCGGCCTTCTCCATTGTTCCTGTGACAGTCGGGATGCAATATATTATAGTATATATATTTATATTATTTATATATTTTTTTTTTTTTTTTATAATAATATATTATATACTATATATATAATATATAATATTTATATAGTATATTATATAATAGGATATAATATAGTTAGTAGCAGAAACAATAATAATAAAAAAAAAAAAGAAAAAAAAAAATCAGTTACGTATATGGTATTGGTCAGTGAAAAATACAGTCAGAATAAGGAATAGTGGCAAAATCCATGGACAAGCAGTGACCAGATCCGGAGGTAAATTAAACTATGGGAAATGGCACCCCTTGAGCTGCTGTGCTGTTGGCATAGTACAAGCGGTTGACTGTGTTGATGGTGGAGGGCTGGTAGGTAGTTTCTCTCTGATGCCACTTGCAGTTGGTACTGCTGCCTTCAGCCTCAGATACTGCTAGTTTTGTTTCTTGCTGCTGTTGATGATGATGCTCTTGCTACTGTTGATGAAGTTGTTGTTGTCTGATGCTTCTGCGCTATGTTTTGTTTTCCCTGCTGCAAAATGTGATGCTATTATTTTCGGTTCTTAAATACGGATTTTACTAACGTAATTGATTTTTAAATAAAAACTGCGACTTCATGTCTTCAATTTTAACGTCCCGGTTCAATCTTAGTGATTTTAGAAACCTGCGGACCGCAGTTTAGCGATGTATCTTGTATAATGCGTTAAACCATCTAAATGTTGTCGTGTTATGTATTTTCCCCTCCTCACCTCACCAATCAATTGATTGTAGTCTTTTAGACCGTCGTTGAGCATTCCACTGAGATTCTGTATCAAGCATGCCTCATAATCCTCGCGGTTTTCAGCTTTCCGCAGCAAGTCTGTTGCACCTCAAGCATGCAGTCACTCTTCGATGTTGTCTTCCCTCGTTTTCTCTGTCTGCCTCTTCGTCTCCCATTGTAACTATTCCCTCCTAGGAACAGTCTTGACCAAGTTGAGAAGTTTGTGTGGACATTCCCGTACCCCTTCCTCGTGATGTGTGTGTGTGTGTGTGTGTGTGCGTGTGTGTTGTGTGTGTGAGTGTGTTGTGTGTGTGTGTGTAGTGTCCGTGCGTAGTTGCGTGCTGTTGTGTGCGTGTGTGTGTGTTTGGTGTTGTGTGTGTGTGTGTGTGTTACGAAGTCCTAGCATTGCGTTTAGTTTGTGTTATGTCGGTAATAAAAGACCCTAACATGCTCCTCTTTGTCGCTTTGGGTTAGATATGAAAAAACCCAGTTTATCTTCCTTTTTATTTAAGTCACAGGTGCAATACTCCATTTTTTTAAAATGTCTTTATCATATTGTGTTTTTAGAACTATGACAAGTGGCGATATTAATTGTGTCTGCTCTTTTTTAATGCTTCTAAAGTCGCCCCCTCATCTGCAGACAGCATGTTGGTGTGCACTACTGTGTCCTGGATCAGCTCTGTCAGAAGGCGATACTGTGTCGATAGGCAATGTTGTTCGTTTTTTTTTTTTTTTTTTTTTTTTTTGATGTCGGTTTTTGTTTACTATCGGCAGCATCTTATCGCTTGAAGGAACAGAACTTGATAAAAATGAAACAGTTTGTCTCTTATTTGTATGTTTGGCCGACTGTTTGACAGGGTATGACGGTTTGATACTTATAAAAAATCAGGATTCATTATGATAATTTTTTGATGTTATTATATATATGTGTGTGCGTAGTCTTCTCTCTCTCTGCCGTTCTCTGTCTTCTGTCTCTAGTCTTCGTTTGTCTCTCTCTCTCTTCTCTTCTCTCTCTCTCTCTCGCTCTCTCTCTCTCTCTCTTCTCTACCTCTCTCTCTATTCTCTCTCTCCTCTCTCTCTCCGTTCTCTCTCCCTCTCTCCTCTCTCTATCTCTTCTCTCTCTCTCTCTACTCTCTACTCTCTCTCCGCTGACAAAGAATTTGGTGAATCCACATGAAAAAAACCAAACATGCGTAAGGAAACGTTACCTTGTTATGACTATTTTAGATTATATATTACATCATTAACTTAGCTGGATAAGATTTATGGGGATCATTCCGGAGGAAGAGAGTAACGTTCGATCAAGGAGTTCATTTATCAAGGCTGTGTTGAAGGTAACGAGTTAGAAGATGTAGGCTTCAAAGGCAAGACAAGATATTCATAACACACTTTGAATAAAATTACAGAAAATAAAGTTTTCTGATATGAATATGTGTAAATGAGGAATATTCTATACTGGCTTATGCTTTTAAAAAAAAATCACAGAATTCAGATTGGATTGTATGGCGTATACTATATGGTTTGGATCAGATGTTTTGGGCAGAACTGAATATTCCAAGTGTCCAACACGCGGGACGCAGCACTAGCTAGTGCACGACTTCCCCCAGGCTGGCCTGTCCTCAGCCTTTAGCAGCAGCACTGCTATGACCCGGCCCATGTCATGAAGTCGATAGTGTACAGGTATGTCATACGTCAGAGGTATGTTTTATTTCTGTGTTTTTCGTAACAAACCATCAAAAGTAAAACTTTTCTGCTAGGTACTTTTGGGGTATTTGGAATGTCTTTCCATGGGTATGGTCTACTGTTAGTGTGTGTGTTGTGTGTGTGTTTGTGTGTTGGTGTGTTGTGTGTGTGTTTCTGAGTTCTGTTTTGTGTTTGTGTTGTGTGTTGTGTTGTGAGTTTTGTTTGTGGGGGTGTGTCATTTTGTGTGTGGAAACTTTTAATGGGATTGGGACACATGGCTTTTCACAGTATTTTGGAAATGATTCATTGGGAACCTGGGTCTTTTAAGGATGTACGGGACATAGTTCCTGTCATTTCCCTTAATACTCATGATGCCTTTGTAAATCCTAGTCTTTAGGTGTAGGGGAGAATATTTATATGAGAGAGATGAGATGAGAAGACTGAGTGAGAGAAGAGAGAGATGAGACAGGTGGAATGATGGGAGAACTGGATTCAATGTTGTATGTATACGTAATCTGTGGTTACAGAGTAATGGTTGCTTTAAAATCAGAGTTAGCAGTCATTGTTTGTTTTGATAGATCTGGGACTCACATTGGTTGTAATTCTCCTGTTTAATTAACTATAACCACACCACTTCAAGTCTTTTCTTTCATTTCGCTACTCCACAACACATCTCCAGCTGTCTGTCCTTCACATTCTAACGAAAACAAAACGAAAAGAATTTATAAACAAGAAAAGAGGAAATAACCACAATTCGGACAAAAGCAATTGATAGAGTTCAAGCGCGTCCTTTTTTTTTTGTTTTTTTTACAAGATTCTGCGCTATATAAACTCCATATTATTTTGTATTATTATTTTTATTATTTTTATCTATTATTATTAATTCACTTATCACTTTTGTGAATTATAGTTTTTGTCTGCTCTGATGTGCCTAGAGAAAGCAGTTTCACGTAACAAAAACGCAGCATTGGGTGTATATGCACTTTTTTTTTAAAGCGTTTGCTTTATAATCTTTTTTTTTTTTTGTATGCGTACAAAGTCCGCCCCCCCTTCACTCACACACACAACACACAAACACACACACACACACACACACACACACACAACACACACTCACCACACACACACACACACACATTACACAAACTCATTACTACACAACACACGAACACACATTTACAGGGTAAACTCACTCCACACACTTCCTCTGTTATCCTTCTGCATGACTCCGTTCAATATGGCGTTAATGGCAAAAAGTCTAGGGGACAGTCTTATGGGTTCAGAGTAGAGAAATAGAAAATATATCAAATCACGAAATTTCAATCTGATTATGAGTAGTGCCGCTGCTAGAAAAAAACCCACAGGGCTGTAGTCGTTCATTGTGGGGGTATATAGATCTGAATAAGTTCAGATCCCCTCAGAAGCTAGCAAACACATGAGTGTTAAAAATGTTTTAAAACAGCTTTGGATTTGTTTTCCCCATACGATAGTTGTGAATAAGAAAAGTGTTGCCTGTGGAAAACTATCCAAAGCCTTCAGATGAAAAGGGAATGTTCAATTGCTATGACATGTTTCAGAATTTATATAAACAAAGCAAATGTGTCATTTGTTAAAATGAAAATAATGTACCACGCATCATTTATAAAGATTCATTTAATCCTAACGTTCATGGTTCAAGTTTCTGGGCTAGAAACATTGGCAGGCACGTTCATGCCTGGTTTGGGAAACAACGAAGATGGAAAACCAGAACTAGGGTCTTCATCGCATGATCAGTACCAGCCAACCCTCATCATACGCCTTTGAAGACCGCAGCAACACCAGCCTTCAGCCAGGGACAGTACCTCTTCCAGCAGGACTGCCGCAGGTGGAGACAACGTTATCCGGCAGAATTACTAATGTCCGTATGTCTGAACAATCACTTGGAATGCGTGCTTTTTGTATGTTAAATGCTTTGCACAGCTGCAGTACAGAATAAACAGACACTGTAATCTACGCTCTCAGCAGCTGTCTTTACATGATTTGGAACTGTTTTTGACTGCTCTGTTTTAGTTACTTATCTTATCTATTTTTATGTATCGGTTTCCTTTTTGTGTTGTGATTTAATTTCGAAATTAATTTAAATTGTATTATTTGTTTACTTGCATTTTTTAATATCAATACCAGTTCATTCTATTTTTACTCTATTTATTTGGTTGCAATTGAATTTTTAGATTATACTAAACAGACTCTTGGCTGTGCCTACTAAATGTGCAGTGTACGAGAAATACATGGGGACACTTGTACTCACAGTAGCTTCAGCATTAGATTTGTCTTTTGAGATTATTCTGTCTGCTCCTGAATGGTCATGGGTAACAAATGATGTACTTTGGGCAAAGTGACTACTACCTATTGTAATAACATTTAATGAAATGCCCATCCTCTGTGACACTGAAAAAGACACAAGTCCAAAAATATTAAAATATTAATAGAGGGCCGATTGGGAGAAGTTTAAAAGTATTCTTGCTGCCTACAATTCAAAAAACAGCTTAGATGTCTGATAATATTGACCTATTTTTATTACACTTTTAGAAATGCATTATTCATGCTGCGCACTTAATACAATTAACATTCTTTTAAATCACTTAAAATCAAAAAAGTGTTCATGGGAAACGTTTGGGGGACACCTGCTTGCGAAGAAGCAAGTGACATTAACAGCAATTTTAATGTTCAAAATATATCTTAAAAATTAAGACATCTAGAAAACAACCTATATAATTTCCTACTATTATTAATTATTTATTATTATATACTTTAGATAATTAAAAAACCAAGATAATAAAACGATGTCATAATTTTCTCCTGTGTTTCCTCGGTTGCGTACCCTGGCGTCGACAAACATGAGGCTTTGGATTTTCCAGCGAAACAAATGTTGGTAGGTCAGAGAATACAAAACGGCATTCACAAGCAATACAATTTAACTACCCAGCAACATTATTTCAGTGCACAACAAAAAACAAACAAACAAATACTACTACTACTACTTTAATACGATACTACTTTCTACTGTACTACTACTACTAACTAATACTTCTACTACTAATAATACTGAGCAGCGGCCAAGTAGCAAACTCAACAGTTTTAAAAACAGCAATTGTGAATAAATCGCGAGACAATCCTGTTGTTAGACATACTTATTTTATCGTCTTGTAACTACAAGTTCTTTGTGTTCCCACAGTTACCTATGTTTCCTTTGACCTGTGATACTAACATAGTGACACAATATACAGTTATTTTTAGTTAACCTAGTCCGGTTGGGCAGAGTCTACCCACAACCCAGAAACATGCTTCTTTTAACTCCATTGTTCTCGAACAACACCAGTCTTGTTTCTCTCAACAAAAAGAATCCTCTTCCACAACAAAAGCGGACAAGATGATTGTTTTATAATTGTAGTTTGTTTCCGGTTCATGGTTATTGTTTTTGTTTATTTATTATTCTTCATTAAGTATCATTCATTCCATTGTCTTTTGCGATTTGCACCTTCTCAGCCGTACCTTAAGTTACATTATTCGTTTTGATCTGTTATCGAATCAATATTGACTTGTTAATACTGATTTGTAAACCTTACACAGGCACTGATTACACTGGCACTCAAACAAACACAAAAAACCCCCTGATTAAATAAGCCCCTACATTTAATAAGGAAAACAACATAATACCAGTGCCTCTCCGTTTAAAACTCAGTTAATTAAGGCTCGCACTCACACACCACCACACAACTACACACACACAAACAACATATATTTCCTATATGTGCGCGTTATATATATATATTTTTATTTAGTTATATATATATTTATATTTATCTATATATATACATATATATAAACAATATTACTAACATTATATATATATATATATATATATACTATATATTTATATTTTTACTATATATATATATATATATATACGCGCACAACACACTCACACACACACAACCACACACACACACACTCACACCAAAACTCACCTCAACATCACACACACACCACTTACACATTATTCCATTATCCTCTCGAAATTAAAAGAATACACAATAAAAAAACCCCCTAACACACCACAAGCTACACACACTACACAAAACACCCAAACACCACCACACACACAACACACACACTCACCCACACAAAACACAACACACACACACACACACACCACGCACGCACAACACTCACATACACTACAAAATACGCGCGCGCCACATACATACAAGCATTCGTACATAATACATACCGTAATACTAATACATACATAAATACATACATAACATTCTACATACATACTTACTCACACCAAAGGGGTGGGCAGCGCGAATCGCACAAAGATACACCAAATTAGTAGCTGTTATCGATCATTTATTTTGAGTGAGGGTGGGGAATATGGCCGGGAGTTTCAGAAAAAAAGGCTTTAATTCGACGAGCGCTATTACTTGTGTGTGAGTGTGGTGTGCTATGTCTGTGTGTAGTTGGTTGCGGCGCGCTGTGTTTGTGTCTGCTTGGTGTTGCATGGTGCGTGTGTATGTGTGTATTTTGTGTGTGTGTGTTCTTCCTCGCTTGTGTGGTGGTTGTGTGTGTGTGTGGTTGCCGCGTGTTTACCCATCTCTGTGTGTGCTGCGTTTGTGTTGTTGCGTTTCCTTAGTGTGTGTAGTGACGTGTGTTGATGTGCTTGCGTTGCCGTGCTATGCGTGCGAAGTGTTGCTGTGTTTTGTTTGTTTGTGTTGCCCGCGTTGCCGTGCGTTTGTGTTCTTGTGTGCGTTGCGTTGTGTGTGTGTGTGTGTGTTGTTGTTGTTGTTTTCTTCAATTCTAACGTCTGTTCACTTTAGTGATATTAGACAAATGTGTAGTGAGTGTATTGTGTGCGTGCATGCTATTGCGTGTGTGTGTTCTTTGGTGGTGCGTGATACGCGCTTGTGTGTGTTGCCGCGTTGTGTGAGTGTGGTGTGTTTTATGTTGTGTTGTTGTGTAATTTTCTCGTGTGTCCGTATTGTGAGTGTCAGTGCGCAAGCGCCGCGCGCTTTGTGGTATATGTTGCCCGCGTGATGTATATGTGTATGTGTGATTTGTTTCATACGCTATTTATTGTTTACGCGCAGTACCGTTGCACAAGCACGGACACGCAAATTAGCGCACTGGCTCCTACGCGTGTGCATGCAACGGTATGTCTTATTGTTATTATCGTTTAGTTCTATCATTCTATTCTTTCATGAAACAGCTGATTTAATATGTACTTCACAAAAGCAGCGAGCAGTGATTTTCGTTTGCTGAGGCATTTTTCAGCATTAAGGACAACATGAGAAACATAGCAACCCGGTGCACGCATACGACACCCCATCACACGACTCACACCACACACACACTACACCACGCCCTGCGCGCGCGCGATTATATACATTGGTGTTGAGGATGTGATGTGGGTGTTGGTATCAGATTGGTGCGTGCGCGGGCACGTTCTGTTGTGTGTGTGTGTGTGTGTGTGTGTGTGTGTGTGTGTGTGTCGTGTGTGTGTTTAGGTGATGTGTGTGTGTGTTGTTTGTGCGATTTGTTTGTAATGGGGGAATGTATTTGTGCGCAAGATTCGTCGTGAGCAGGCATTGTGTTTTACGGGTTGCTTGTTGATTGGTCAGATGTGTTCTTTTCATTGATATGAAATTGTTTTATAAACCACTAGTAATAGTCAATACATCCATTCAAAAGGTAATCATTCATGTTCTTTTGTATCTTGTTTGTAGTGTCATATCTTTAGGAAGTTAGTACACCGGCAAACCCCACAATGCAACACCAAATGGCAGGCTCTGAAATTGCTATTAAACTTGACTTGGACTTGTGAATATCAAACAAAATGTTGGACGGACAGCCATGTGTGATTTTTGAGTGATGCTTTCCATTGAGCTGCTGACCCTAGGTTCGACATCTCACTCCAAGGGTTTTGTTCCTCATAGAGTTAACTCAGTGCTGCTCCATTCCCCAGTAAATGTTTTTCGGTTGTACTATAATCGAGTTTGCATGTGCGATAGCACGCAGGTGATCTTGGGCTCACGTTTGTTAAAAAACCCGTTTCGCTTTTCGAAAGAGTAGGGCATTGTGTGACGGTAGAACTTATGGATGGACGGCATTTACAAAAATGCATACACACGGGGGATCCTTGATCTGTATAAGCACATAAGTGCTATTCGGTTTCACCGATATGAAAGATAATTACATAAAATTAAAATGATATTTTTAAAATACAAAAAACTTTAAAATAAAAATTGGAACCAAGTATAATTATAAAACGCAAAACAACAACCGCGGCGTTAAAAATTGCAGTTTATAATATCTAAGGTCTGAATGTTGTATCTACAGTTGATTGTTGGTTTTCGATGTCTGTGATTTTGTTGTGTTGTGTTGTGTTGCATTGTGTGTTTGTTACTGTGTTGCATTGTATTGTGCTGTATTGTATTGTTATTGTAGTTTCTGGTAATCATTAATCACGATTCGTTATCTCTCCTGTACCATTATGGCTGATCTGCACATGGACCAGAGAACGTTGCCACGAAGACCAGCGCCACCCCTCATTTTACCTATCTGGATTTTCCTGTGAGAGTGGTCTGTTCATTAAAAGTTTTTGCACCAGGGATCCACTCTCTGATGTCGGGCAGGTCCTTTCACGTGCGATTTGGGGGGGGATTTGCTTCGGAAAGTTCTTGTTGTTGATTTATGTTTAATTCGAATGGCGGTTGCTTTGGCAATATTGGCACGATTTGTTGGTACAAGGGTCAAGATTGTTTGCCATATAGTCAGTTCAAAAGTGTTAGTTAGATAATCTAAACGATTCTTCAGTACAGGCTAAAAATAATGGTATATAATGATAAAGTTTGTTTCGTTCCATGCATTGTCCAGCTGCGTCTGTATGGTATACGTACTTCCCCTTTGGCACATCCCTATCAAAAAAACAGCCGATGCAAATAGCTAATGCATGTTCCCTCTTCACTTCAACCTCCTCCTTTTTCCCTGGTTTGTAGACTGTTGGGGTACTCACGAAAGATTTTCTACCAGCGTCCTCCAATCTCGCGGTTTTCAGCTTTTATTTAGCAAGACTTCTACTATTGGCCAGTATTCTTATCTGATGTTGTCTTACCATCAGTTTTCTCTGTTCTGTCCTATTCGTCTCCTCCTGGTTCTTGTTCCCTGTTTAGGACAGTCTTGGCCAGTCCACTATGTTCGTGTGAAGTGCCCGTTATCAATTCAGTTTACGGCTTTATCGATGGGTTTGAGCTTTCATATGAATTGTCGTCCAATGCTTGGTTTAAAAATATTTAATTGTGCTATGGACATATTTTTCATAATAACAATCCTTCGATATTGATCTCAAAATGCTTTATTGGTGTCTCTGGATTTGAAAACCCTGAAAACTCTTGAGCATGATTTATTTATTTAGTGTTTTATTTCTTCTTTTATATCGAGGAATATTGGGAATAAGCTTCATGTGTTTTTTTTAACATCCAGGTCCCGTGTGTATGCGGTTTTGTAAATTTTGTCTTCTGTTTTCCCACCGGCCACAATGTCCTACTCTTACGAAAAGCGGAACATGATTTAAACGTCGTGCGCAAGATTTATGCTTGCGTCCGCATCGGGGCATCGGTTTTTTAAAGTCTCTACAGAGATTGACGAGTTTCAAAGAGTGTCTGCAGTGTCATGCTCTAGTTCTTATCTTATTCTCATGTCTGTGACTTAGGAGATCCTGATTCGTTTGTTCAGAGAATGTTAAGCGCGTTGGTCCGTTGACTTCTTATTTGAGAGCAATATCAAAAGCTAAAAGCTTGTATCCTACTCTTATATAAAGGGGGGGGGGGGCTTTGTCCATTATTGCGGAAGTGTGCTGAGGATTCTTTGGAGAAAAAACAAAAACAAAGTTCGTGTTACGTAATATTCATCTATTATTATCTATCTTTCATTTTCTATCTATTATCTTTCTATCGTTCTATATATCTATCATATTATATTCTATCTTATCTATCTATGCTTTCGTTCTATACTTTCTATCTATCGAATCTCTTATCTATCTATCTTTCTATCTCTCTATCTCTCTATCTCTCTTTCTATCTCTCTTATATGCCTCTCTATCGTATCTTTATATTATCTATATATCTCTCTATTATCTATCTTCTATTCTATCTATATCCTATATCGATCTCTCTAATCTCTCTATCATTCTATCTATCTATATATCTATTATCTATATGGGTCTTGCCTGTATGTTCTATCTATCTGTCTCTCTGTCTATCTTCTATCGATTATCAGATCTATCTATCTATCTTTCTATCTCATTATTATCAATATAATTTATATATTCTTTATGTTTTTATATATAATAATTTTTTTTAATTATTTTTATATATTATATATTATATATATATATTGTATATTCAGACAGACAGACATTACAGACTTGGATGTTAGGGTAGATTGAATGGATAGATCGACAGATGACTAGACCGATAGATGATACATACATACATAGATTTGAGTTTATTTATATTTAATAGTATATATGAGTGTGTGTGTTGTGGGTGTGGTGTGTGTGTGTGTAGTGTTTCATGTGTTGTGTGTGTGTGGGTGTGTGTGTGTGTGTGGTGTATAGATAGGGATAACTTAACTTATTAAAACATGTGTTTAACTTATACGTTTATGTATCGATTTTAAGGCGCCATCTTTAATTCTAAATAAAGTATTTTTAACAATTATCACTACAAATTAATGTTAAACGAAAAAACAAACACGTGATACGGATTTTACACAAGTTTTGCAGCTTGGTCATGCCAGTTGCTATCGTGTCTAGAACCAGTTTTCTTCGTTCCATGAATTCCTTGTCATTCAAAATATACACATTTGGGCATGCTTCTTACCTCATTTCTTCATTTCTACAATCTTGAAGATGGTCGGGGATGGATCGATGCACCACTCCACTTTTATTCAATATGTTTCCCTTGTACTTTTGACCATGCATGTCACATTGGTTTTCATACATTCGTTGTCCTTCACTTAGAACATGTAACGGACGGGAACTTTGCATCAATGGCCAAGGGCTCTCTTTTCCCCCAGCCATGTTAAGCAGCCATCAAGCTGTGGTTACCAACTGGTTGGGCAGTCCGTTTTGCGCCGCTTGGATTCCAGTTATATGTTCCCCCAGTTAACTTGGGACACCTGCCTCTTTAAGGTAGGAGAGGTAATGCAGCGACGGGAGGGGGAGTTGGCGCGCAACCTTCAAATGCTGGCCCTAGTGAAATGAAGTCTTGTCCCTTGCTTTGCCTATGGCCACAATAGGTTTATGGACACAGTTACTTTTCTACTTGTAAAAAGGGGAAACGTTGCATATGGAAACAGTGTCGGCATAGAAAAAGTTCTAGCACACGTATTGCTTGTACTGATTGTGTCATGAAAATCCCCTGAAGTAACAAGATGGCAGCTAATTGAGCCCGTATATCAATTTCACTTCTCAATGAATCATACGACATGACCCTGTTGGAATGAAATCTGATGGGATCACATTTAAGGTATTACAGTGTGATGACTTGGTCCATGAGTGGTTTTATTGCCGTGGCGTGTCGTGTCTAATCCATTATACATCAAACAGTCTTCGTAATCATTCAAAGTTCTTGATTTTAGGTAGATTGTTTCTTTTGTGTGGGTATATTTTGCTTTTGTGTTTGATTTTGCTTGGCTGTATGTGTATTAATACTGCTTTTACTCCCTATAGCCTGCAAATGACTCATGAAAGCACTTATATTACGTAGATAAGTTTGTTGGCGAAATAGCTGCTGCAGCATAGATGTTAGTGTGCTGGGTTCCTAAGCCTTCTAGGGGAGCTATTTCAAAATACTTCAAGTTACAGAATTTATTCGTTTCCCCCAGACATCAGCAGACTCGTATACCAGAGTGATTTTGCCCCGACAGTTGGGGTGTGTCAGGGGACTGTCGCGTATAATTAGGGCAATCCCCATCTTCTGGAAATTCTGTGCGGGGTTAATTCCTTTTTTTTCTATCTCTGTCTTTGATTTCTGTCTTGTTCCTTTTTTTCCTGTTACCTCCTCCTTATCTATTTTCTGTTTTCTTGGTCAGTCGTCTGCCCTTGTATCCAGCAAGACTTCAAATATGAATATCCTTATTTCAACACCGAAGCCGGATGTGCTGGGCCTGACCTTGACAGGTGCTTAACGGGCTCAGCACAAGGCATTTCCGCTGTGGGGGCGTTTTCAATAGCACTGAAGGAAAGATGCAGCTGGCATTGTTGTGCCTGGAGTGTACTGTAGTCCCTGAAACGCATCAGAAATCCTACAAGCGTGCTCCTAGTTTTGTGTCTCATGTTCCTTTCGATAGGGCTGTGCTCTGGGGCCGCAGTCTGCGTAAAGCAGGCAGGGACAATGAAGAAGGACCGGAGGTGGACAAGGGACTGTTCTTGATGTTTGGAATTGGGAGTCCTCTTTTTGATAAGAAATACCAGACCTCAGGGACCAACAGTGTTAACGTTTCATTTACAATAGGGGGATCCCAAAGTCGTGGTTATGCGGGTCTACCATAATGGATGGAGGGTTGGGGGGGGTGGGGATAGGCGGCTGTTCTGAAAATATTCTTACTTTGGAGAACCTCGAACTATAGAATGAGGTAGCTTGAAATTATTCTACGTGGATAATTTAATGACATAACGTACAATCCCTATTAGAGTTAGGGACACAAAAGTGAAGTTACGGTTAGGGCTGCCTATATTCCTGATGGTGGACCAAAACAAGCATTACTCAACATGTATCCATCAACTGTGTTTGTTAGTGTTGCTACAGTGTCATACAGCTCGAATAATTTTATTGTGTTCTGTCCCACAACCCAGTTGTGTTTTTACCCCCTTCAGTGTCCAGGTTGTATCGCACTTCAAAGTCCTCTCTCTATTCATTGCCCCAACTGCCAATTGCCTTGGAAGCAGTGTGCAAATCTTTATTTTCTGTGACTCTGACCATGTTCGTGTCCTTTTTTTTTCTGAACAATATTATTAGCACTACACTTTGTTCAGAGTGCATGCCCCCCATGAAAAGGCCGTGGCGCCCAGATGTGTGGACGGTCAGAGATCACAGCTCGAGATTTGGACTGAAAAGTCCAGTCTGCGCATCCTATGCTGGGTATGACAAGGATTTGTCTCTGTCATGAGTATCAGTGCTTTGATTCGTTGCCATTACAAGATTTGGCGAAGCAACAAGTCCCATATGTTTGTGATGATCTACTGTTAGCAGTTTGAGTAGCAGTAGCAGTAGCAGTAGTAGTAGTAGTAGTAGTAGTTTGTTACTAGTATAGTAGATTGTAGTAGTAGCGAGCAGCATGCTGCAGCAGTACTAGTAGTAAGTTGTTAGTTAGTAACAGTAGGTTATGTGTAGTAGTAGATTACTGTAGTAGTAAGTAGTTAGTAACAGTGGTAGTAGTAGTAGTAGTAACAGTTAGTAGTAGTGGTTTGTAACAGTGGTATAGTAGTAGAGTCAGTAGTAAAGTTGGGTAGGAGCCCGCAGCAACAGAAGGCTAGCAGCCAGCTAGCCTGCAGCTGCAGCAGTCCAGCCTGCAGCAGCATGACAGCTGTAGTAGTGCGTAGTAGTGAGTAGTTTGTAGTAGTAGTAGTAGTAGTTAGTTAAGTTAGTAGTAGGGGTTATGTGAAAGTAGTGGTTGATATAATAACCATAAGGTAGGTTAGTAGCCAGTAACGTGGTTGTAGTAGTTAGCCAGCAGCAGCAGCAGAAGTAGGTAAAGTGACTAGCTGCGCAGCTGCAGTTTAGTAAAACAGTAGCAAAGCAGCAGCGCACAGCTGTAGTCAGTAAGTAGTAGTAGTAGTTAGTAGTAGTTAGTTGTCAGCGAATCCGATCGCAAGCAAATGGAGAGATGGGCTGTGCATTATCAAGAGCTTTACTCGAGGGAGGACCATTTGTGACAGATCACGCAGTGGAAAAAACACTTGCCCCTCATGTCATGCAATGAGATTGGATGGACTCACCCACCATGAGGAGACTCAGCAATGCCGTTGATCTCACTAGCAAGCGGCAAAGCCCCAGGAAAACGATGGCATCCTCCTTGTGATCATCAAAATGTGGGCTAACGAGCTGCCTCCTCGGAGCATATCATCGACTGCTTGCTTACAGTGCAGGGAGGTAGGGACGTTGCCTCAAGACATAGCGTGATTGCTAGTTTCATCACGCATGCTACAAGAATAAAGGGCGATCGCAGCGATTGTAACTACTACCGTGGCAATCCCTCATAAGCATTGGTCGGGAAGACTTTCACCCGCGTCACTACTGAAACCGTATGCATGTTCTTCTCGCACAGCGTGTATACCTTGAACGGCACAAGTGCGGCTTTCGAGCTGACGAGATCAACGATCTCGGACATGATATTCTACCTGAGTCAGCTGTCACACAGTCCCGTCTTGCCCCCCGCGTCGATGAGCAGAGGGGAAGTCACTTGACCGTCTCTCACCTTCTGTGATTCTGCCAAGGCGTGTCGGACTTGGTCAGGCTGGGCAGGGCTGTTCCACACTCCTGCAGTGAATTGGATGTCCCCCAAAGCTACATGTGGTATGGTCTCACTTACTTGGCAAGGAGAATATGAAAAGGATACGTTTTCAGCATGATGGCTCCTCTCGGACCTTGTTCCTCACAAGAGCGGAGTTATTGAAGGCTGTGTCCTCGCTCCGAACCGGCTATTCAGCAGCTGTTCTCGTGCTGCTGCCGCTAGCCTTTAGACACAATCTGATGGTCGGGGTTCTACCGGCATCACCAAGAAGCAACGGCTGCATGTCAACCTCGCGCGCCTTGTGCACAAGGACTTTGGTACGCAATGTTCCTCATACGGTGAAGATGCTGTTCGCCGATGACGCCGCCTGACTGCACACATTCAGGCTGACCTCAAAAAGAAATGCATCAACTGGCTTTGCGCTTTGCCTGCAATGAGTACAGCCTGACACATCAGCATCTAAAAAGTTCGTACATACCTCTGGGCCAAGATGTCAGCTCCGCCCCTTCCATCTCATTGGCGGGACCAGCCCCCTCGACGTCGTGGAAAACTTCACGTACCTTTGCTATACCCTCTACAGATAGCCTCAGCCTGGACCACCGAGCTGTAATCCAAGAATTTGCTAGGCTATTCAGCAGCACTGGGCTCGCTTCTGTCAAAGAGAGTATGGGTGAAACTCTCCTATGCTCAACATCAGACAAGACCCCCAAGATGTACAAGACTGCGTGCTGAGCAACATTACTGTACGGCTTACGAGGAGCTGGGACTCTATATGCCGACAAGAACGAAGGCTCACTTCCACCAACGCTGACTCTCAGAAGGTCCTTGGCGTCACATGCAGGACCATGTTCGCAACAAAGAGATCCTGGAAAGGGATGGAACATCGCATGTTTGCAAGAGAAGTTTTTTGCGCTGCTTTGCCATGTACAACCGCATACATGACGGGCAGTCTGCATATAGACATTCTGTACGGTGAGCTTTGCCACCAGCTCCGACCACAGGAAGGCCAATTGCTATGATACAAAGATGTGTGCAAGCGGGAACCTGAAGGCGGGTGGCATTGCCCAGCAGGCCTTTGATAGCTAATGGCTAGCAGACCGCAGCAGTTGACAAGCCACTACCAGGTCGGACCCATCAAGCAGAAGCAGTTTAGAAGAGGGAAGAAGCCACTTTGGGGGACAGACGATCGCACGAAGACATGGAGAGCTGGATGTCCAAGCACCATCAGACTACTTGGTTCTTCACATGCATCACATGCAACCAGGATCTGCCGCTCCAAGGCATGGGGCTCTACAGCCACAGTCGGCGTTTTTGCAGTTCACCACTGACTGGACTGACCCTCGGCGGCCTTCTCCATTGTTCCTGTGACAGTCGGGATGCAATATATTATAGTATATATATTTATATTATTTATATATTTTTTTTTTTTTTTTATAATAATATATTATATACTATATATATAATATATAATATTTATATAGTATATTATATAATAGGATATAATATAGTTAGTAGCAGAAACAATAATAATAAAAAAAAAAAAGAAAAAAAAAAATCAGTTACGTATATGGTATTGGTCAGTGAAAAATACAGTCAGAATAAGGAATAGTGGCAAAATCCATGGACAAGCAGTGACCAGATCCGGAGGTAAATTAAACTATGGGAAATGGCACCCCTTGAGCTGCTGTGCTGTTGGCATAGTACAAGCGGTTGACTGTGTTGATGGTGGAGGGCTGGTAGGTAGTTTCTCTCTGATGCCACTTGCAGTTGGTACTGCTGCCTTCAGCCTCAGATACTGCTAGTTTTGTTTCTTGCTGCTGTTGATGATGATGCTCTTGCTACTGTTGATGAAGTTGTTGTTGTCTGATGCTTCTGCGCTATGTTTTGTTTTCCCTGCTGCAAAATGTGATGCTATTATTTTCGGTTCTTAAATACGGATTTTACTAACGTAATTGATTTTTAAATAAAAACTGCGACTTCATGTCTTCAATTTTAACGTCCCGGTTCAATCTTAGTGATTTTAGAAACCTGCGGACCGCAGTTTAGCGATGTATCTTGTATAATGCGTTAAACCATCTAAATGTTGTCGTGTTATGTATTTTCCCCTCCTCACCTCACCAATCAATTGATTGTAGTCTTTTAGACCGTCGTTGAGCATTCCACTGAGATTCTGTATCAAGCATGCCTCATAATCCTCGCGGTTTTCAGCTTTCCGCAGCAAGTCTGTTGCACCTCAAGCATGCAGTCACTCTTCGATGTTGTCTTCCCTCGTTTTCTCTGTCTGCCTCTTCGTCTCCCATTGTAACTATTCCCTCCTAGGAACAGTCTTGACCAAGTTGAGAAGTTTGTGTGGACATTCCCGTACCCCTTCCTCGTGATGTGTGTGTGTGTGTGTGTGTGTGCGTGTGTGTTGTGTGTGTGAGTGTGTTGTGTGTGTGTGTGTAGTGTCCGTGCGTAGTTGCGTGCTGTTGTGTGCGTGTGTGTGTGTTTGGTGTTGTGTGTGTGTGTGTGTGTTACGAAGTCCTAGCATTGCGTTTAGTTTGTGTTGCGGTAATAAAAGACCCTAACATGCTCCTCTTTGTCGCTTTGGGTTAGATATGAAAAAACCCAGTTTATCTTCCTTTTTATTTAAGTCACAGGTGCAATACTCCATTTTTTTAAAATGTCTTTATCATATTGTGTTTTTAGAACTATGACAAGTGGCGATATTAATTGTGTCTGCTCTTTTTTAATGCTTCTAAATGTCGCCCCGCATCTGCAGCAGATGTTGGTGTGCACTGACAGTGTTCCTGGATTCAGCTCTGTCAGAAGGCGATTATGTGTCGATAGGCAATGTTGTTCGTTTTTTTTTTTTTTTTTTTTTTTTTTGATGTCGGTTTTTGTTTACTATCGGCAGCATCTTATCGCTTGAAGGAACAGAACTTGATAAAAATGAAACAGTTTGTCTCTTATTTGTATGTTTGGCCGACTGTTTGACAGGGTATGACGGTTTGATACTTATAAAAAATCAGGATTCATTATGATAATTTTTTGATGTTATTATATATATGTGTGTGCGTAGTCTTCTCTCTCTCTGCCGTTCTCTGTCTTCTGTCTCTAGTCTTCGTTTGTCTCTCTCTCTCTTCTCTTCTCTCTCTCTCTCTCGCTCTCTCTCTCTCTCTCTTCTCTACCTCTCTCTCTATTCTCTCTCTCCTCTCTCTCTCCGTTCTCTCTCCCTCTCTCCTCTCTCTATCTCTTCTCTCTCTCTCTCTACTCTCTACTCTCTCTCCGCTGACAAAGAATTTGGTGAATCCACATGAAAAAAACCAAACATGCGTAAGGAAACGTTACCTTGTTATGACTATTTTAGATTATATATTACATCATTAACTTAGCTGGATAAGATTTATGGGGATCATTCCGGAGGAAGAGAGTAACGTTCGATCAAGGAGTTCATTTATCAAGGCTGTGTTGAAGGTAACGAGTTAGAAGATGTAGGCTTCAAAGGCAAGACAAGATATTCATAACACACTTTGAATAAAATTACAGAAAATAAAGTTTTCTGATATGAATATGTGTAAATGAGGAATATATCTACTACTGGCTTATGCTTTTAAAAAAAAATCACAGAATTCAGATTGGATTGTATGGCGTATACTATATGGTTTGGATCAGATGTTTTGGGCAGAACTGAATATTCCAAGTGTCCAACACGCGGGACGCAGCACTAGCTAGTGCACGACTTCCCCCAGGCTGGCCTGTCCTCAGCCTTTAGCAGCAGCACTGCTATGACCCGGCCCATGTCATGAAGTCGATAGTGTACAGGTATGTCATACGTCAGAGGTATGTTTTATTTCTGTGTTTATCGTAACAACCATATCAAAGTAAACTTTTCTGTAGGTACTTTTGGGGATTTGCGAACATGTCTTTCCATGGGTATGGTCTACTGTTAGTGTGTGTGTTGTGTGTGTGTTTGTGTGTTGGTGTGTTGTGTGTGTGTTTCTGAGTTCTGTTTTGTGTTTGTGTTGTGTGTTGTGTTGTGAGTTTTGTTTGTGGGGGTGTGTCATTTGAGAGGAAAGAGAGAGAGAGAGAGTGAGAGACAGAGAGACAGAGACAGAGAGAGAGAAAGAGAGAGAGAGAGGTGAGAGACAGAGAAAGAGAGAGAGAGAGAGAGTGAGAGACAGAGAGAGACAGAGAGAGAGAGAGAAAGAGAGAGAGAGAGAGAGAGAGAGAGAGAGAGAGAGAGAGAGAGGAGAGAAGAGAGACGAGAGAGAGAGAGAGATAAGAGAGAGGAGAGAGGACAGAGAGAGAGAGAGAGAGATAAGAGAGAGAGAGAGTGAGAGAAGAGAGACAGAGACAGAGAGAGTGAGAGAGAGAGAGACAGAGGACAGGAGAGAGTGAGAGACAGAGAGACAGAGACAGGAGAGAGTACAGAGAGCAGAGACAGAGACAGAGAAGAGAATGGGGAGGACAGAGAACAGAGAGAGAGAGAGAAAGAGAGAGAGAGAGAGTGAGAGACAGAGAGAGAGAGAGAGTTAGAGACAGAGAGAGAGAGAGAGACAGAGACAGAGACAGACAGAGACAGAGACAGAGAGACAGAGACACAGAGAGAGAGAGAATCACTCCAAGTAACACAGTGACGCTTGCCTTCATGACTACTAAGCCTCCAAACGTCTTCACAGCACCTCGGAGCAGCCAGCTCCCCCAGTGTCCCACAGCAAAGCAATAGCAGCCTTCCGACACAGCTTCAGGAAAGCATGACTGCACTGTCTGGACTTCGGGCCAGAAGATGAGTAGGGCAGAACTGAACAGCGCTGCTCAAGTCACCATCTCCAGACTGCGAGCAGGACTCCTCCAGCTCCTATCCAATCTCCCATCTCATCCCATCTCATGTCATCTCATCTCATCTGCTCCCGTAACCCCATCCAGGGTCGTAGGGGCACTGCAGTGACGAACCGGTTGGCTCCATGTGCGGTGGTTGAATGCAAGTGCCTGGGTTGTGGAGAAGTTCTTCCCGGTCCATTCACTGATGTTGTCTGCCCATTTCTTCTTCGGCCTGCCTCGCCTTCTCTTCCTCTACATGCACTGTCCACAACACTGCCTGAAAATATCCCAAGCTGACCAGTGTCCTTGTGGCACAGTTCACAACGTCTCTCTGACATCCTGCAGTCCTGCCCTGCCCTCAACACTCGGAGACACCAGGCATGGCCCAGCCCAGCACAGCTCCAGGGAGATCGGGGGTCTACAGGTAACGCGCCTGCCTAGAAAGCGAAAAGTCCGGGTCAGAAGTGTGCGTGGTTTGATCCCCGTTTGGGGCCAAAAACGTTCCCCCGTCCATCAGACCATCAGGGGTGGTATGAGTGCTAGTCTTTCGGACCAGACGATAAACACGGGTCCCGTGTGTTACACCAAAATATTTAGTGCACGTACAAGAACCCACAGCAGCAAGGGAGTCGCCTGTGGCAAAAATCTGTAGAAAAATCCACTTTTATAGGGAAACAATACAGTAACAGACAAGAACAGAAACAAAATGGTAGTGTCGCGCTCTTCCCGGGGGGGGGGGGGGGGGAGGGGGAGCAGCCTGAATTTTGCCCAGAGAAATCTGTCATGGCTAAAAGTGGTATGAACATGGTATGAAAACAAACAAGAAAAAAACAAAACTGCGAGGACCAGCAAACCACCACAAGAGACTGCAGATGTTGCCATTCAGACCGAACTGGAAACACAGTAGCATGGACAGTGAACTAAAAAGATGACATGGAAGCTTGAGCAGTAAACACAATGAAGATTTTTGGAGCTGTTTCGTTTATCTAGACATTGACCCGAACCGTGGAGAAAGACGCTCGACAACATGGGCACGTTCCTACTCATGCGTTGGTTCACATGCCTATGAAGGAACATGAAACTGAGCCGCTACACTATGCAGCCGCTAGTATGTTAGGGTCACTGTATTTGTTGTTGTTTTTTTTACTACGAATGTTGGCAGAATAACAATAATACCGATTTAAAGATCAAATCGCAAATAACTGATACAGTTCCAGTATTTAGAGAAAGGTTGACTTGAAAACATATGAGAACAATTTTACAAGCAGGCAATATGTTACCAAATGGAGACAAATTTAATATTCAGATACGTGTTGTGGTGTTTTTTTTATACAAAATAATTACTATTTAAAAAAAAAAGTGTAGGCCTACACCCTACGACGCAATGCTATCATTTCAGTCTATACAGGCATTGTCCTGGTGATGCTAGTTCACCATTGACAAACTGGACCACATTCTCTCTGAGCCATGTGGCTGTGATTCAGAAGGTACCACTATATCCTCAATCACTTAACGCTTCGTTGTGTCTTATGCGCAGCACAAGCCAACGGCGTTATACATCAGATTTAAGCGGGAATGAACAGCTACATCTGGATGACAAACCGCAGACACTTTGCGCCTCAGAACACCCACATTCCAACCACTGCTCGACGACGCTCTTTCTCTGTTTCCCGTCCACCCATCTGGAATGACCTTTTTCTTTCACTTTGGCAAAACCTACATTTGACACTTTCGAATCCAGCCTTAAAACATCATTGCTTCCTACCGTGATGCCCCCCTAATGTCTTTTCTTACTTTCAACAGCTACATTTGCCGTCAGCGCCTGGGGTTTATCACAGTTCTTGATTAAACCATTGACGCTGGGGGCAACAGCAAGGTGGAGGCTGTATGACCAGTGGGTTTCCCACTCATGGAAGTCCACTTTACAGCTTAGTCTTTAGTGATCGACTATGACTCTCTGACTAGGAGGCTTGACTCGCACAGTCCTTATGTGCTGCAGCCCTGGGGGCTGGTTGGCCTTTGGAGAACATCTCCAACGCTGACTGTCCTTATGCCCACTTGGCCAAGAGAGTGGGGATGTACTGTGGGTAAAGCATCTCCACTATAATCAAATTTCTGCCCAGTATCCAAAACAGCAGCTGCCTCCTCTGCTGTTTTGGAAGTCATCGTCGGACACGACCGACAAACATACATGGTTACACACAGCTGCATTCATCTCCACCACACAACCTTAACTATTGTGCGCGCGCACGCGCGCGCGCGCGCTTGTGTGTGTGTGTGTGTGTGTGTGAGTGTGTGTGAATATAAATTTGATATATGATAATTTTAAAATATCAGTAGACGGTTGTATGCGTGTGAATGATTTGAATGCAAGCGCTTCGATTTGTTTGTTTTACAAGATTCAGCGCTATATAAATGCCATGCTTTATTATTATTATTATTATTACCAGCCGCCATGGCGCAGTGGTTAGCGCCTTGGGTTACGGACTGGAAGGTCGCGGGTTCGAATCCCATAAGAATCATAGGGATTTTTTCGGACTCCGACCGGCTCCTACCCAGAGTAAGTGTGCTGTGGGCTCAATGGTAAGACTGGGACCACACAGTCGAGCTTCATCCACTTAACGGATGCGAGTTTGAGAGTGTTGCTCAAATTACCTGACCAACACTGCAGGTGTCTGTATCTCTCGGGCCCGGTTGACGCCGGGATATATTATGATAGTAAGCGTAGAGTACAACCCTGTCAAGTAGTCTCAAAGCATATGCACTTCCACAGCAGCATCATTACATCATCCTCATTGTCATTGATCATCATGCATTAAAAAAGTTGCCTCTGATTCGGTGGTCAGGTTTCTCTGGTCTCATGGTGACCTCAGATTCGGTTTCCCCATACACTTCTGTGCCTGTGGTGAGTTTGTGTCAAAGCCTTTAGGGTTGGAGGTTCGCTGGGGACGGTCGTTGGAGGGACGTTGTGGTGGTTGCCACCTGGGGTGGGCAACTCACTCAGTCTGGCTCCGCGACTGAGCTAATATTGTCGTTAGTAGGGGGTTTAGTAGGTGGTGTCCTGCGTATGTTAGCTCAGAACAGGCACCACTGAACACCACCAAAGTGACCCAGCAGCAGTGCAGGGCCCCTCTGGCTGGTGGCCCCACGGCGGCCTGATAGTGATGGGCTCCCTGTGGACTTCCGACCCTGAGGATGAGACATAACAAATCTGGGTATGGTTGTGGCGGGGAGATTGGAATGAGCGACGTGGGAACAGTAGGACGGGGGTCGTCAGAAGATGAGGCAGCAAAAAAAAAAAAAAAAAAAAAAAAAAATTATTATTATTATTATCATCATCATTATTATTATTATTATTATTATTATTATTATTATTATTATTATTATTATTATTATTATTATTATTATTATTATTATTATTATTATTATTATTATTATTATTATTATTATTATATTATTATTATTATTATTATTATTATTATTATTATTATTAAACAACTGACAGATAATGGATAACGTTTACTTTTCTCTAATGTGTCATCAACAGAACACTGATAGTTAGTCTGGTCAGAAGAAACATCAGAACTGACTCCCCAACTCTAATGCCGGAACAAGGAACGTTTAGAAAACCGTTGTTAAACTGCCTTTGTTGCACAATACCGCTGAAGAAGTGCGGGCTGTTTGCTGGCTACTAAGTTGAACTCTACGAAGGAGAAAAAAGACATCCTTGTTATGCTTTTATTTCGAGGACAATCGAGTAAGAACGCATGTGCTATTTTACATCCAGTTCCCGTGTTCATGTAATTATGTACAAGTGTCACCAGTTCCAACCGAGACAAATGGCCTACTATTCAGAAAGGCAAAACAGGTTTTAACGTGTGTGCACTATGTCTTGCGTACGATGATTGCACACAGGCAGGATCTTGGTTTAGAGTCTCAACTGAAGGAATCTCGGGGAAGTGGAAACGGCACTGGTTTTACCAGCAGGAGAAACACCTCCTGGAACTGGGGTCTCTGTGGTGGCTTGAACCTGGCTTGAGGCTGAGTCATGTGGTTGAGCACTGTGTTACGTAGGAGCAAGAGAAGGTCAGCAAACAGCAGTTCACTTATATTTAAGCAACATTTTCTTTTTTCATTTCTGTTTATCATTATTTCTATTTCGATGATAATGTACTAAGCGCTCATGTGTGTTTTTACATCCAGTTCCCTGTGTATGCAGTTTTGTACATTTGTCAAACATTCCCACCGGCACACAATAGCCTACTCTTCCAAAAAGTGTAACAGGTTTAAACATGTCCGCAAGATGTTCTGCGTGCGTTCGCACACGGTACCTCGGTTTATAATCTCATCTGAAGGAATTTTGGGGGAGTGGAATCGGCACTGATGTTAACTCCAGTGGGAAATGTCCCCTTGATGAGAACAGTAGAGGGTGGTGGCTTGGTTGACCATTGCTTTCCATTGCAAGAAGCCAGGAAGGAGAGCAGTGATCACTTGGTTGACCGCAGTCCTTCCTCTCCACCAGTCAGCAGGAAGTGGAGTAGTCGTCTTATGGAGCATAACACCATGTCTAATGCAGCGAGCGAGGCAACAATAAGACATTCACATTGTTAACAACTGCATTTCCTACAACAAGCAGTGATGGTAAGGAATGATTTCTCGTTTGGCGTGTATAAAAGGTAAAGGTGTCCCATAACTTTTAAGGTCGTAGGGGAGCGAGGCGTCAGAGGCCTTGCTTCTCTATGGGCCAGCATATTGAGGGCGGCACCCATCTCCTCTCCCTCGCTGCTTTACCTTCCCTGACCCTAAAGAGGACAGTACAGGTACCCATTTACAGCTGGGTGAACTGGAGGACTATGCTGAAGCGAAGGGCGCCAACGGTCACCCATCCAACTGGTAACCACGCTCGATGCAGCTTAACTTGGCTGGGGGAAAGCGAGTGCTCCGACTACTGAGCTATCCTTTATAGAGTGTAACATGTTGTAAAAGTTGCTGCTATAGAAAGGACTCATATAGTGGGTGAGGGCTTTTTTAAAATTAATATTTGTATGTTTCGTTCCTTCGTAAGAGCTCCAAGGTTCACCTGTTCTGCGATTCCATGTGTACGACCATTTACCTACCGCTAAGGTAGCCATATTGTGACACAACAGCAGTGTATATACAGTTTTAAAACTTGGTCATCAGTTCTTGCATGAACACAATGGCCTACTCCTTTGATAAGCAGAACCGGTATTCAGATTGTTCTCAAGATGTTCTGTGTGTGTTCACGTGGTGATGGGACTGTACCTTCAACCAATCGTAGCACGTGTGTTTGCACACGGCACTTGGGTAACTAGTTTCATTGATAGAACTTTCCGGGGAGTAAAGTCGGAACTGATGTTAACTACAAGGGAAACAAATCTTCAAAAGTGTGTCTGCGTGGTGGCTCAAATCTTGCCCATCAGATTACAACTCTACACTCTAACCACTTGGTTACCCGGCCGTCACACACACACACACACACACACACACACACACACACACACACACACACACACACACACTCACACACACACACACACAAACGCACATTTCTGGATAAGTTATGAATACAAGGTGTTAACAAGTTAATAAGCAACAATCTTGTCTTGAAAATAGCATATGAACTCTTTAAAAGCCAGCATGCAACTTGCTACTTTCACTGCCCATAACTATGTGTTTTACCTCAGCTTCTCAACAGTCCTCTTCTCCTCCCTCTCAACTGTTACTCAGCTTTGTTTTCTCTTGGTGTGCAAGCTGTCCTCCAGTTATCAGCCTATCTCTAGTATAGTGAGAGTGTCAAGCTCAAATTTGAGGGAAAGAAGACTACATTTCGTTAAGTCTGATTTTCTTTAACGGTTGCAGTTTTCTTTCCATTGAAAGAAAGACGCAAGCTAGCTGAACTAACCGATATATGTTTCAGTGTAACAGAGCGCATATAAACCAAAAAGCTTACATGTAAAACAAAGTTGACATTTTGAATGCCAGGCACAATGAACAAGTCAATAATGTGCAGGCCATTTACATAGTAAGAAATGAAGTGTGGTCCTACGACCAAAGATTTAGACTTTTTTCTTTTATATTTTCTAAGCAACATTTACAGTTTTACAGATGTATACTATGCAACAATACATCTGCAACGGTCTGGTGACACACATTAGGCAGTGTGCTAAGAGATAAATGCAGCTTGATGTCTTGTATAAAGAGACAATAAAGTATGTCTGTGTGTGCAGCACTTGGTTGGCCAAACCCGTGCGTTTTGCTGTGGCTCAGCAAGAAAGCATGAACTTGCTCTGACCTGTGGACAGCAACACCAGTGGTCAGCTGCCCAAGAGACCGCCAACAGCATGGCCGTTGTCTCTGCGCAGCTCCAGTGCAGTGACTACTGGTATCTGAACTTTGAAGTCATCACAGCTGAGCGCCAACTGAGCAGAACACTCCATGGCTAGAGGTTACAGAGGCAGACTTGGAGACTGGTGGTCCTGTTTAAGCGTGGGTTCGGATCATTACTGAGGTAGCTCATGGAGAAAGTCGTCCCTGGTGTGAAGATTATTACTAAACGGTTGTTGAATGAGACTATAACCCAAATTGTGTGAGGAAACATACACAGTACACCTTTCGCGTACGTCCTACACACATGTTTTGAATTATAACACTTCATTAGGGGTTATAGTCATCAGTGACACAAGAGGAACGTACCAGCCCATTAAGCGGGCTGTGTCTGTCAGGTTGCTGTCATCCAGCAACTACTGGCTCAATGGTGCAGTGTGCCCTGCACTGACTCCTCAGTGTGCCCTGCACTGACTCCCCAGTGGTGCAGTGTGCCCTGCACTGACTCCTCAATGGTGCAGTGTGCCCTGCACTGACTCCTCAGTGGCGCAGTGTGCCCTGCACTGACTCCCCAGTGGTGCAGTGTGCCCTGCACTGACTCCTCAATGGCGCAGTGTGCCCTGCACTGACTCCTCAATGGTGCAGTGTGCCATGCACTGACTCCTCAGTGTGCCCTGCACTGACTCCTCAATGGTGCAGTGTGCCCTGCACTGACTCCTCAATGGCGCAGTGTGCCCTGCACTGACTCCTCAATGGCGCAGTGTGCCCTGCACTGACTCCTCAATGGTGCAGTGTGCCCTGCACTGACTCCTCAGTGGTGCAGTGTGCCCTGCACTGACTCCTCAGTGGTGCAGTGTGCCCTGCACTGACTCCTCAGTGGTGCAGTGTGCCCTGCACTGACTCCTCAGTGTGCCCTGCACTGACTCCTCAGTGGTGCAGTGTGCCCTGCACTGACTCCTCAGTGGTGCAGTGTGCCCTGCACTGACTCCTCAGTGGTGCAGTGTGCCCTGCACTGACTCCTCAGTGGTGCAGTGTGCCCTGCACTGACTCTCAGTGGTGCAGTGTGCCCTGCACTGACTCCTCAGTGTGACAGTGTGCCTGCATGATCCTCATGGGCAGTGTGCCCTGCACTGACTCCTCAGTGGTGCAGTGCCCTGCACTGATCCTCAGTGTGCCCTGCACTGACTCTCAATGGTGCAGTGTGCCCTGCACTGACTCTCAGTGGTGCAGTGTTGCCTGCACTGACTCCTCAGTGGTGCAGTTGCCCTGCATGACCTCAGTGGTGCAGTTGCCTGCACTGACTCCTCAGTGGTGCAGTGTGCCTGCACTGACTCCTAGGGAGATGCTGGCAGACGCCAGGCCGCCATTCTACAGCCTGTGCCTGACAGGGGTGCTGGGAGACAGGGCGTTCACAGTCACTGCAGGCGTTGTGGATGGAAGGTCAGTTCCACTTGTCTGTACAAGCGATGCCCCATAGTATGACACAGATGGTAGGTGGGGTTTTTTTGTGTGCATATAAGCGTGGCGGTATGTAAGAGAGGGCTTCAGCTTTAAAATATGCGCAGAAGTAAGTACATTGCTATACTTTAAGGGGTAGCTTATTTATCTTTTTATTTGTTGGGTTTAGTTAATCATTGGTTTAATAGTATCGCTATGCTAACAATATGAAACGAAGATTGAAGAGAAGAGCTTGTGTATGTCTGGCTGCCTGCCTGTCTGTCTCTCTGTCTGACTGTCACCTTTCCCTTATTGCTAGAAGAATGCATACGGAAGACTGGTCTCCCCAAGACATGTTCACAGACACCTGCCAGGCACACCGTATTTTACGCCGCACTTTGACAAAGCACAGGAAAGCCCACGCCCCCCAGCTGACAATGTCCTTTGCTAGATCTGTGTCCTCTCTTTATCAACACACCCTGCTTAAGGTGAACGTTGACGGACATGCATCCATGTCGGGATATTTGTTCCTCTGTACAGTGTCACCAAAGTCAAATGATCACAGAGGCATGTAGTGCAAGGCTGGAATAATTGGGATATTTTATTTCTAAAATGCACAAAAAGATGCAAAGCGGAATATTCTTCTGAAGTACTATATTGTAGGTATGAGTTACGAATGTTAATTCACTTAATGCATGAATGTTTCTCTATACTGCACAGTACTATGCCACCTTGTAGAAATCTTGGAACCCTCACAACACTATTACCTGTTTGTAGTGTAGTCAGTGTGCCCTTCACTTGTAGGGGACGGGGACGGGGTAGCTCAGTGGTCGGAGCACTCGCTTTCCCCCAGCCAAGTTAAGCAGCGTCGAGCGTGGTTACCAGTTGGATGGGTGACCGTTTGCGCGCCTTGGCTTCAGTACAGCTCCCCCAGTTCACCCAGCTGTAAATGGGTACCTGCCCTCTTTAGGGTCAGGGAAGGTAAAGCAGCGAGGGAGAGGAGATGGGCGCCGCCCTCAATATGCTGGCCCTAGAGAAGTGAGGTCTCTGACGCCTCGCTCCCCTACGACCTTATAGGTTATGGGACTCCTTTACCTTTACCTTTTAGTGTAGTCAGTTTGAAAAGTATTCCTCATGTTGTCAACCAGCTCAATGCTTCCACCATACCCAAGAAATTCATGCATTTGGAGAGAAAGCTTTTTGCCCAAAGTTGAAGTGTTTATAAAGATTTCTGAAATATCCATCTATGGCAAATGATAAAGTATTAGTACAACAATTGTCTGTTAAAAAATCACACATGATATTGGAAAAAGCCCAACACAAATATTAATGAAGAAACAGAAAATAAACACATTTACACAAACAGTGAAATTTTTTGGCAAGACTGGCATGAATTTTATAGCATACATGACATCTGAATGCGTCTTTAAATGCAGTTATTTTGAACCAGTGTTTCCGTTAAATTGTCTGTGGTGATTTCGAATATGCTTCACTGTTTTACTGGTTGTCGATTGATTCCAAACAGAGCCTTGCATGTTTCCCTATAACGAGACCCCATGGCATAATACACCATGATGTTGAGACTTGCATTGATGTAAGTCAGGGTCTCGTTTACCCAAACAATAGTCAGAAACAAATTATGATTACGTCGTCCAGAATTCATTTCTGGTAAAAGCAGCCAGCTGAAGCGAAGAACAGAGTTAGGAAAAACACAGGCCAGGAACAGAATGGAATTGCCCACCAGCATTTTGGTCAGGGCTATTTCACGGGAAGAGAGGGATGAGGTCGTTCCAGTACGCCATGTCACAATCTGACGGAGTTTCACAACAGTGATTATGGTTGCTGTTATTACCACAATCACGACGGCTACCGGTAAGCTGGCACCAAATAGAAAACCATCTAGATTATCAATCAGTTGTTTGTGATTTTTGTAAACTTCTCCGATCACTGCTGTTTTGATAATAGCGCCAGACTTTGGATCATACACACATCCAATAAAGAATCGAAACGCCACAACATAATACAAACTGATGACCAAAGCATACACAAACATGACGATACCAGCCATGGTTCTGGTGTGCATCAGTGCCTGGACTTTGAGAGGGTAGAGGACACAGACGCATCTCTCACTGGCAATGATAGCAGACAGGATCTGAGACACGTAGGTAGCTCCAAGCAAACCAGTGAAATGGTTATTGGTAAAGAAGGTGATCATAGGTCCGAACGTTTCTCTGGTAGTGAACTGCAGGTACACTTGCTCTGCATGATGAAGCATTGCTGTTATTAAGTACACTTCGTCAGCTAAGGACAGAGCAAAGAGACACAGGTTGACACGATCCTTCAGGCCCTGTTTGTAGAACACCACCATGTTGATGACATTACCTGGCCCACCAATCAGAAACAGGACCAGCAAAAGAAAACTTTTGATTCGTCGAGACATTTCCTCCACCTCAGCAGAGACAATGTTGTCAGGGTTGTCCCACGGCAAAAACTCCATCTGACTTAAAACCTTCACTTCACAACCATGCGATACATTTGGATACACAGTGTGCTGAAGACTGGCCACTGAAGAATTCCAGATGTCTGTAGTGTGATTTAGGTCCCTGGCCACCATGATGTATCTCTGTTCAGTCTTTTCTCTCCTTCAGTCTGGAACAGTTCGGGTTTTTTCGTTTACTTACTGCGTCACTCTCAAATAGTTACCTTTGGGACAAAGAATGTTGACCTAGGTTAGAAACTGTTGATATTGTTTAATCCATAATCCATCAGCTTTGTACATGACGGCTTGGTGTGTATCAGTGCTACACTTTACCTGGTTACTGCTTTTGCCTTATTTATATAGAGTAACATTATTATCACTCTCAACCTGCGTCTTTGTTACATGTGTAGAGATGAAAACACTTAGAGAAATACTACATGTGTTCAGAAGTAGAAAAAAAACCTTCTGTAGAAGAAGTAGAAGAAGAAGAAGTAGCAGTAGTAGTAGTAGTAGTAGTAGTAGTAGTAGGAGGAGGAGGAGGAGAAGGAGGAGTAGAAGTAGGAGGAGGAGGAATAGTAGTAGTAGTAGGAGGAGGAGGAGGAGTAGAAGTAGGAGTAGTAGGAATAGTAGTAGTAGTAGTAGTAGTAGTAGTAGTAGTAGTAGTAGTAGTAGTAGTAGTAGTAGTAGTAGTAGTAGTAGTAGTAGTAGTAGTAGTAGTAGTAGAAGTAGGAGGAGGAGGAGGAGGAGGAAGAGGAGGAAGAGGAGGAGGAGTAGAAGTAGGAGTAGTAGGAATAGTAGTAGTAGTAGTAATAGTAGTAGGTAGTAGTAGTAGTATAGTAGTAGTAGTAGTAGTAGTAGTAGTAGTAGTAGTAGTAGTAGAGGAGGGAGGAGGAGGAGGAGAAGTAGTAGTAGTAGTAGTAGTAGTAGTAATAGTAGTAGTAGTAGCAGGAGGAGGAGGAGGAGGAGGAGGAAGAGGAGGAGGAGTAGAAGTAGGAGTAGTAGGAATAGTAGTAGTAGGAGGAGGGGAAGGAGGAGGAGGAGAAGTAGAAGTAGTAGTAGTAGTAGTAGTAGTAGTAGTAGTACTAGTAGTCCTAGTAGTAGTAGTAGTAGTAGTAGTAGTAGTAGTAGTACTACTACTACTACTACTACTAGTAATCATAGTGGTGTGTGTGTGTGTGTGTACGTGTGTGTATGTGTGCGTACGCACGCGTGTGAGGGTACGTGTGTGTATGAGGGCGAGCTTGTGTGTGTGCGGTGTGTGTGTGTGCGTGTGTGTGTGTATGTGCGTGCGGGCGGGCGTGCCTGCCTGCCTGCCTGCCTCATTTCTCATTTTTAACTGTCAAAATGGCCCTCTCCTTTGGAATGCTGCAGTCATTACCACCAGCCATTAAGCACATTTGAGAAATGTTTCCAGCCAAGTAGAGGTAAGTTGTGGAGGGTGAGTTTTTGCCATTTTATTTGTTTTTTGTTTGGGGGCCTGGAGTTTTCATTCCTCGGTTCTCTGTAAATGCAAGTTTCCCCGATGGTTGTTTTGTTTTACATGTGACAGCTTGCATACCATTGAGGCAGCCGCATTCCAGCCTTGGGGTCAAAATGGTATTGTAAACTCCCCACATACATTCTTTGCTTGTTCCTTTAGATGTTGTTTTTTTCTTACCTGTAATACACAGCAGTATTATACTAACAACAATAAGAACACGGCAGCATTAGCATAAGCAGAAACGACTTAAAATAAAAGAAGCAAAAGCAGAAACAAAAGCAGTTAATGATGAGTGCATACACTCACCTGCTTTGTATGTAGTCTATAGTAAAGTTATTGACAGATTCATGAACAAGCATTGCATTTTACTGTAGTGAAGTGGAGTAGCGTTGCGTAGTGTAGTGTAGTTAAGTGTAGTGTAGTGCATTGTAGTGTTGTGTTGTCTTGTGTAGTGTGGTGCAGTGTAGTGTAGTGTAATGTAGCGTGATGTGGTGTAGTGTAGTACAGTGTACTGTAGCGTGGTATAGTGTAGTGTAGTATGATGTAGTATAGTGAAGTGTAGTGTAATGTAGTGTAGTGTATACCTCTTTAAGTCACATTATATTTTCTGCCTACAAATTTGGGCTGCTCTACCCATTTAACAAAACAATCGTGTGTGTATGCGAAATTGTTTTCCTATGAGAGTAGCGGCGTTTTCAAAATGTTGCCATATACATTTTGCTTCTGTTGCCATGGGTTCTATTACATGCGCTTAGTTTACAACGCATGCAAAACTTCGGTTAATCATTTTTTTCCCGAAAGAGTAGCACACAGCCACTAACCGAGACTCGTTAGCTGGGCGGAAAGTTAAGCTTCAAATGGGGTTCGAACCACAACTTGTCACTTTACTAGACAAATACGCTTCCAGTAGATCACCAGCCTCTTGGAGTAATCTAAGATCACCGTCATTGGCATGCAACCTTATTAAAAAAAAATTAATTAATTTATTTATTTATTTATTTGGGACGGGATAGCTCAGTGGTCAGAACACTCGCTTTTCACAAGCCAAAGTTAAGCAGCGTCGAGGGTGGTTACCACTTGGATGGGTGACCGTTTGCGTGCCTTGGTTTCAGTACAGTTCCCCCAGTTCACCATGCTGTAAATGGGTACCTGCCCTCTTTAGGGTGAGGGAAGGTAAAGCAGCGAGGGAGAGGAGATGGGCGCCGCCCTCAATATGCTGGCCCCTAGAGAAGCTGAGGTCTCTGATGCTTCGCTCCCCAACGACCACATAAGTCATGGGACACCCTTTACCCTTACCTGTTTATTTATTCATTTATTTAGTAAGTTATTTATTTATACCACTTTAAGTCACTGAAGATTTCTCTTTGTGAAATGGGGCTGCTCTCCCCGGTGAGAGCACGTCGCCACAAGAACAGCGCCATACAATATGTTTGTCTTTACTTGTCTGCAACTGTGTTTGTTTCCCTATCAGAGTGACTTCTACAATTTTTTGCCAGAGACAACTCTCTTATTGGCGCGGGTTCTTTTGTTTGCGCTAAATAGATGTGTGTAACACACGGGACCTCGGTTTATCGTTTCTTCCAAAAGACTAGCACCCAGACCGTGACTCACGGTCTAATGGATGGGGGAACAGTTTCGGGTCCAACAGGACTCGAACCACCGCACACTTCCTACCGGGACTTTTTTCTTTCTAGGTAGGTGCTTTGCCTCTAGGCCACCGATCTACCATCTATCCGCTATAATGCTTGGCTAGGGCACTGCACAGAATACCTGTGAAGGCATCTCTACATCATCATCATAATAATAATAATAATAATAATAATGATAATAATAATAACAATAATAATAATATTAATAATATAATTATAATAATGATAACGATAATGATAATAATGATAATAATAATAATAATAATAATAATAATAATAATAATAATAATAATAATAATAATAATAATAATAATAATGCATGGAGTTTATATATCGTAGTTACAGACTGAACGTTGGCATGAGAAGACAATAGGAAAAAGAAACAAAGTTTTTTTAATTTTAAATTCATTTTGATTACTTTAAGCATTCAGAAAACAAATACAATACTTTGATACAACCTGTACAAAGTGGTTGGACAAACATGTCTGTACGCGTATAACGCAGTCCTAGTCTCGTCCAAACTTTGGAGGTCAGGAACATTAGAACATTGCAGGTAAGAACACTTCGTTCTTTTACGCTTGCTAGCGGAACGACTGTGGGTGAAGTTTAATATTCACACTCTGTTTACAACACTTTTCAGGACGTATACTCTGATATGACAGACTCCCTAGCCGAGTGGTTAAGACTATTCTACTTCAATCCAATGTGTCCACGAAATCGTGGGTTCGAATCTTGTTGGCATCTGGAGAATTAAGGGTTAAGATCTATATCACCCAACAGGTCAACTTTAAGTGCTTACCTCCCAGTGCCTTCATTCCATTTAGGTATAGTACACCTGAAGAAAATCAAAGACAAACCTTAAAGATTGTGCAGTTCGCCTCAACTGTTGGAGGGTTACGGAAACACAAATATAGGCAGCATACGTCCCTGAAGTCGGTCGGTACGGTGGATCGGTGGTCTAGAGGTAACGCGCCTGTCTAGAAAGCGAAAAGTCCGGGTCTAAAGTGTGCGGCGGTTCGTACCCCGTTTGGACCGGAAATTTTTCCCCCATTCATTAGACCATGAGTGGTGGTCTGGGCGCTAGTCTTTCGGATGAGACGATAAACCGAGGTCCCGTGTGTTACACATAATTATTTAGCGCACGTAAAAAAACCCACGGCAACAAGAGAGTTGTCCCTGGCAAAATTCTTAGAAAAAAGCCACTCTGATAGGGGAACAAACACAGTTGCAGACATGAAAAAGAAAAAAAATGGGTGGCGCTGCTCTTGTGGCGACGCGCTCTCCCCGGGGAGAGCAGCCCGAATTTCACGGAGAGAAATCTGCCGTGACTTAAAGTGGTATGAAATGAAATCTGAGCGCTTTGATTTGTTGCTTTACAAGATTCAGCGCTATATAAATTCCATACATTATTATTATTACTATTTAAGTCGAAATGCGGCTGTCTTCATGGCGGGCAAAATCGGTCACACACTCCACAGTTCCCAGTTGATGAGCCTCGGAGCTCTAGTTGAGTCTAGGAGTGAGGGAAATGAAAACCAAAAATGTATATTCCTGATGACTTGTTTGTGCTTGTATACGTTTCACCACTGCATCTCTAAAAAACCATGATGAAAACAATATAGCAAACATATCATTTTTAAGCTATAACAAAATAGCGAAAACGGTGTCCAGCATATTCAATTCATGTTCGATAGGCTAACCTCAGCTAGCACGCAGGTAAAGGATAGGTATGGCCGAAACAAAAGGAACAGACAATGACACGAAATGAAAAGACATGAAAACGAAATGAAAAGACATGAACACGAAATGAAAAGACATGAACATGAAATGAAAAGACATGAACATGAAATGAAAAGACATGAAAACGAAATGAAAAGACATGAAAACGAAATGAAAAGACATGAAAATTAAATGAAAAGACAGTGACACGAAATAAAAACAACAGGAACAGACGATGAAGACATGTAACCAAAGAATAGTTCCATAAGCAAAACACAGCAAAACAGCAATACGGTTTTCCAGTATCTTTATGTCCCGTGCTTCCAGCCTCCCTCAGCTGGCATACAGGGCAACGATAGGTCAGGCAGAGCATCAGGGAAGGCGTCCTGGGAAAGGACGGCCACCTGTCGTTCATAGCTACACCTTTCGTTTGGCATGTACACACAGCATCACAGGCAGGCACAAATGCGTTCACGTGTATACCACATAATTATGCCGCTTCATGCCATAGCATCGTATCCATACAGAGCAGACATGAAACCAGTAATTATTTGTAATTTTGTTTTTATCGGCACTCATTTCAACACTATCTACAGAAGCTTATGAATAGCAGGAGCATAAACAAAAATCAATAAACCCAAAGCAATAATGGACAATTGGTATGAAAAGGAAATCAACCTCTTTAGTATAAATGTTAGCCTCTGTGCATTCTAGAAGATGGGGGGGGGGGGGGGGGGGGGGGGGGGGGGGGGGGGGGGGGGGGGAGGTAGGTAGATGCCATATTATTTAAACGCCTACCATGGGAGGTAACTTATGTTGTTTTCAGGACAATGCCCCAGCCAGAGCCATGATGCAGGGATGATCTCGGCCTTGAGGTTACTGTTGTCGTCCACAATTGTCAACACTGAAACTACACCAACGCCATGAACACGAAATCTACAATACAGAAAGAGAGTGCTGTGAAAAGTCGATGAAAATGGTTATTTCACGCCCTTCCATTACAACAAGCACGGGATGGCTCAGTGGTAAGAGCACTCGATTTCCCCAATATATACATCCTTTTATTTCGAGGATATTGGAATAAGCACTCGTTTGCTTGTTTATCCAGTCTCCGTATGTATGCAGTTTTGTAAGTTTTGTCATTCGTTCCCACCGGCACACATTGTCCTACTCTTCCAAAAAGAGAAACGTATTTTAACGTATGTGCAATGTTTCTGCGTGCGTTCACACACGGGACCTTAGTTTATAGTCTCATCCGAAGGACTTTTGGGGAGAGTGAAGTCGTCACTGATGTTAACTCCAGAAGAAAAATTCTCTTGAACGAGAATCGAACATGGGTCAGTAGATCACGAATACATGACTCTAACCACCAGCAATGACTGCGGCTACCAAGTATACGGGTGATCGTTTGCGCGCCTTAGCTTCAGTACAGTCCCCCTGTTCCCCCAGCTGTAAATGGATACCTGCCCTCTTTAGGTCAGTGAAGGTAACGCAGCAGGAAAAAAGGAGATGGGCGCCGCCAGCAATAGACTAGCCCCTAGAGAAGCTGAGGTCTCCGGGCATCTCGCTCCTCAACAACCGCTCAGGTTCTGGAAACCCCTTACCTTCCATTAAAACCCATTCACAGGAAGGAGAGGCACTACAGGATAGAGAACAGGGTTTCTGGAAAATGACGTTACTGCGAGGGGTCGACACCTTCCCTTGATCAACACATTTCATCATGTCTGCATCCCTGCACGCTGCCGAAACAACAGAGCGGTCCAGTGCACGCAGCGGCACTATGGCACACGACCTCCTGGCCAGAGCTGGGGACATGACGTCAGCTGCTGATGCTGCGGCGGAGAGCTGTTCCCCTGACTGGGGAAGGCAGGGATGAGCAGCAGCTGGCACAGGCCCTGGCCACTAGTCGCTGATGACAACACAGGGGCAGAGTGCTGAGTGTCTCTTTTGTACAGACTCTGAGGTTATCTGTGTGTGTGTGTGTGTGTGTGTGTGTGTGTGTGTGTGTGTGTGGTGTGTGTGTGTGTGTGTGTGTGTGTGTGTGCGTGTGTGTGTGTGTGTGTGTGTGTGTGTGTGTGTGTGTGTGATATTTGCAATGTTTTACCTAAATAGATACACTGTTAATTTTTTGCTGGTAAATTGTTTTTGCTGAGCATTCCCTGTGTTGCTGTGTGCTGTGTGTGTGTGTGTGTGGTGTGTGTGTGTGTGTGTGTGTGTGTGTGTGTGTGTGTGTGTGTGTGTGTGTGTGTGTGTGTGTGTGTGTGCTGCCTGGATGCGTTTGGTCTCACTCATCGAGCCTGGAAATAAAATGTTGACCACGAGTATACACACACCTGCTACTGTGGTGCAGTGGTTAACACCTTGGGTGTGCAGGTTCAAATCCTACAAGAATCATGGAATGTTTTTAAATGCCAGCTGCCTACCCATGATTTACTATGGGCTCATTGGGAACGTTGTGACCGCACTGTCGAACTTCATCACATTTACAGATTCCTTTTTGTTTGTATTGATCACATTACCTGAACACAGCTGCAGGTGTCTGTATCTCTCAGGCCCGGACGACGCCAGGATAGGATTGATAGGAAGCATAAAGTACACCTCTGTCAAGTAATTTCGAATGTCATGCGCTTCCATAGCCTACTTATTGCTTCATCCTCATCAGAATTCGTTATCATCCAATTAAAAAAGCAGTCTCTGATTCATTGACCCCCATTGCTCTGGTCTCATGTTGACCCCAGTTTCGGTTTCTCCATACACGTCTAGGCCTGTGGTGAGTTTGTGTCAAAGCCTTGGGTTTGAAGATTTTAAAAGGCAGGTCGTTGAAAGGACACTTTTTAATTTTGTTTTATATTTTATTCTTTTATATAGAGGAAATTGGAATAAGCACTTATCTGCTTTTTTACATCCAGTCCCCGTGTGTATGCGGTTTTGTACATTTTGTCATCTGTTTCCACCGGCACAACAATGGCCTACTCTTACGAAAAGCGGAACAGATTTTAACGTGTGCGCAAGATGTTTTGCGTGCATTTGAACACGGGGCCTCGATTTATAGTCTCATCCGAAGGACTTTTGGGGAGAGTGGAGTCTGCACTGATGTTAACTCCAGGGGAAAATATCCCCTTGAACGGGAATCGAACCCAGGTCGTCAGATTGCAAGCGCAATGTTCTAACCACTAGGCCATCCCATCCCCCAGTTGTGGTCGTCATCCCGGGTGGGCGTTTGTCTTAATCTGGTTCCGCGAGAGAGCTGTTGCAGTGGTCAGTGTGGTTTTACCAGGCGTTGTTGGACGAATGTTAGCTCAGACCAGGCACCCGTGAACACCGACAAAGTGACCCAGCAGCAGTGCATGGCCTCTCTGACTGGTGGCTTCACAGCGGCCTGGCATTGAGTGGTTTCCTGTAGACTTATCAATGGAGGATGCGAAATAAAGAATATGGGGTGGAGTGACTGGAATGAGTAGCGTGGGAACAGCAGGATAGAAGCCTCACAAAAAAGAAATAGCAACCATGTATTGCGGTGGTTCGAATCTCATTTGGACCCGAAACTTTTCCCCCATCCATTAGACCTTGAGTGGTGGTCTGGGAGCTTGTCTTTCGGATGAGACGATAAAACGAGGTCCCGTGTGTTACACATAGTTATATAGCGCACGTAAAAGAACCCACAGCAACAAGAGAGTTGTCCCTGTCAAAGTTCTGTAGAAAAAACACTGCTAGGGAAACATAAACCATGTCAGCCAACAAACAAACACAGCTGCATCCTTGAAGCCCCAGTGTTTCCTAAGTCCTGAGCAAGGCGAGCAGAGCCAAACAAACACTCCTTGTCTCTGCTGAAGCTCTAGCCCACGACTGTTCTTCCAGAGATCTATGAAGTCAAACCACGGTCTACATAGCCCGGTGAATGGCCCTACAAAAAGGTATTCTATACATTCAGAATTCATGTGATGAGACTGTAAAACAAAACTTGTGTTGATCTCTCTCTCTCTCTCTCTCTCTCTCTCTCTCTCTCTCTCTCCTCTCTCTCTCTCTCTCTCTCTCTCTCTCTCTCTCTCTCTCTCTCTCTCTCTATATATATATATATATATATAGAGAGAGAGAGAGAGAGAGAGATAGAGAGCGAGAGAGAGAGATAGATAGATATATAGATATAGATATAGATAGATATAGATATAGCTATAGATATAGATATATAGATATATTAAAATGGCAATAAAAATACAACTGTTTTCAGCTTCATTTCTCCTATTATTTATGTCAGCAAATTTTCGCTTCCATCTGAAGCTTCCTCAGGCTGATATAATATGAATATATATATATATATATATATATATATTATATATATATAATATAATATATATATATATATATATATATATATATATATATATATATACTAGAGAGAGAGAGAGAGAGAGAGAGAGAGAGAGAGAGATCTTTGTGTGTGTGTGTATGTGTGTGTGTGTGGTTATGTGCTGTAAATGTATTTAATAAGACACATTTTTAATGCACTTATTTTCACTATTATTTATCTTGACAATGGTGTTAATTGCATTCAGTAACATTGCCGTTTTTAAACAAAATATATCTCAAATATCTGTCCCTAATTTTCAACAGCATTTTTCACCTTCTAAGTGTTGTTCCGAGTGTGTGTGTGTGTGTGTGTGTGTGTGTGTGTGTGTGTGTGTGTGTGTGGTGTGTGTGCGTGCGTGCATGCGTGCATACGTGCGCGCGCATGGTTTTGAAATCTGTTTTTCATTATGTTTAAGGAGAGTTGCATGCCTGTAAATGATTGAGTGCAAGCGCTTCGATTTGTTTGTCTTTTTACAAGATTCAGCGCTATATAAATTCCATATATTATTATTATTATTATTAGTAGTAGTAGTAGTAGTAGTAGTAGTAGTAGTAGTAGTAGTAGTAGTAGTAGTAGTAGTAGTAGTATTAATGCCAATGATAACCATAACGATGCTTTAGTGTATCAATTTTCAGGAACATATCGAGGAGTTTCTAGCACAAGATTTGGTACAAAAAATATCCTTGTGATCTCATCCTTTAGATCCTTGTAGGCAGTAGCAAGTTGCCAAGCTGGCTTTTTAAAGATAGTAGTGTTTTCTTTCGTGATATTGATGGTGCAAAATGCCTGGTTTCAATGAAAATAGGAAGTGTGAAAAAGAAAAAAAACACCTCATACAGACAGTCTTGTCACCAAAGCCACGGTACAGCGGTTATACCTTAGCCCCCAGCCAATGTCCATTCAATACAGGATGGAACCACGTAGCAGCCTCACCTAACATCCTGTCGTGCGTTTTTTTCATTCCATTATTTTAAGGATAATGGAACAAGCACCCATGTGCTTTGTTACATCCAGTCCCTGTGTGTATGCAGTTTTGTAAATATTGTCATCTTTTCCAACCGGGAAGCAATGGTCTACCCTTCTGAAAAGCGAAACAGGTTTTAACGTGTGCGCAAGATGCTCTGCGTGCGTTCACAATAGGGACATCGTTTCATTAAAACAGTCTCGGGGATTTGGGCGAGAAAGCTACAACTGGTCACTTTCCACTCCTTTCTTTATGATGTATTTGATACTTGTCACACACACACACCACACACACACACACACACACACACACACACACACACACACACACACACACACACACACACACACACACACAACGCACGCACGCACACACACACACACACCACACACACACCACACACACACACACACACACACACACACACACACACACACACACACACACACACACACACACACACACTCAAACAAACACACGCACACACTCTAATAAACACATACATGCATAAACACGCGCGCGCGCGTGGAACATCTTGCGCACACGTGAAAACCCGATCAGCTTTTCAGAAGAGTAGGTCTTCGAGTGTCAGTGGTAACCGATGACAAAATTTGCAAAACTGCACTCACGCGGGAACTGGATGTAGAAAAGCAGCGAGTGGTTATGCCGGTATTCCCGAAAAAAAGATTGAATAAATAACACACACACACGCGCGCGCGCGCTCCGTGTCCTATGCATGATTCAAGATTCAACGTTTAAATCAGTTCCCTTGCTATGAAATGTTATAAACAATATGAAGAGGAGAAAAATATCCCACCCCCACCCCCCCCCCCCCCCCCCCCAAGCAATTTATCCACAAAACGTTAGATACATGATAAAATAACATCAGGTGAGTTGAAATGAAAATGCCAAGTAGATAAAAGAGTTTGATACAACAGCCACCAGACATCATCTGAAGGTGTTGCAGCAGAACAGAACAAAGTGAGCTAGTTGATTGCATGATCTGTCACACTGCGCATTGCACTCGTGAGCTGCGGCCCCGGGCTAGATTCTCGTTCAGGATTGTTTTCCTCTGGAGTTAGCATCAGTGCCGACTCCACTCCACCCAAAAGTCCTTCGGATGAAACTGTAAACCAAGGTCCCGTGTACGAACGCTTGCAGGACATCTTGCGCACACGTTAAACCCGTTCCTCGTTTTGGAAGAGTAGGCCATTGTGTGCCGGTGGGAACGGTTGACAAAATTTACGCAACTGCATACACACGGGGAGTGGATGTAAAAAAGCATGTGAGTGCTTACTCCAATAAATAAACAAACAAACAAACAAACACTCTGAAAGCAAAATTGCTGTGAGAAAACAACAACAACACTCAACTAGTTTTTAGTTTTTCAATCTCGCTACTGAGATTTCTTTGTGATCTACAATGCTTCAATGTAGCCTTGTCATAATTCTAACAGACATTGAAGCAAACACCAGGAAATCCTTTTTTTTCTCGACATTGTATTGAAGTGGACACATTTTTTGATCCGATGAGATTCATTTCCTAGAACGGACTACAGCTTTTGAACATGGTCTTTCCTCACGCACAATAAATACTCCGAAAATGTTTCACCTGAACAGGATGCACCTGTATCAAACTGTGATGAGAGCGTGGTGATGACCACTGTGTATCTCGCCAACAAATCAAATGCTTTTTCCACACTAAAACCTGTTCTTGTAATCCAGAAGGCATCTGTTATCGTCATGTAACTCGCTTTTGATTATCAACAACACTAAATAATCATAAAAAATCACAAACACGGCTGATACGTGACCACGGAGAGTTCAAACTTTAACAAACATGTCTCTTTAACAAAGGCAATGCTATCTGTATTTAACATTATTTTCGATTTTGTTCAACCATGCGAACATAACCAAAACTGATTTATACAGTTCTTCCAAAGCTAGACACGGTCGAAAATCATATCCTCATATTTTTCTTTCTGAATTGGTAAACTTTATCAAGAAACAAAAGAGAATCATTTGAACAAAGTTTTACACCTAAATGGTGAAAAATGGTTATATTTCAATCAATTTAATGATGTACGTTTAAAGTAAAAAACATGATTTAAAAATCGAAAATTCGATAGGTTACTGATTGCTACATTTTCATATTCCAACACTTCAATTCCCCACATCTGAACCACAATGGCGATATCATCAAATAAATCCACTGCCAAAAGTCATGCATAGTTACCATGTGTGTTACTTTGCTGTCCAGTGTTAACTAAACATAGCTTTAGGAACTGTACCATACGAAGTTTTGTTGTAGTTTGCATAACTGCCACTGCTGCTAATAATTATCAATTTTGAAATTAATCATAAATGTACGTATGGCCTATCATATCAAATGTTATGACGAGAACTGTTGAAATCAGGTATTTTTGGTTTTAACTGAATTGCCAACATGTTTCCAGTAACAAAAAAGTAAACGGATAAACTGTTTGAAATAGTGACAAGGTCTTTTGTATGACCCTGAAACGGAAATATGATTAAAAGTGCATAACGAAATTCAGGTTTTAAGATATGTTTGGTAGCATACATCAATCAAGAGAAAGTTTATTGTTTGAAGTATGCAGTGGCTCACTGCCCAAATAATCTCAAAGTCACATAAACAATAATGCAAAATGTCAATGATGAGAGAGTTCCAACTTGTCGAATTTCTCCAAAACTAAGAAAAAAGATGGCCTAAACAGGTTCAATTTATATATTTTTTTAAAAAAACGCATTTTACATGTTGATAAACATGTGTACAGTTGGTTTTTTTTCAAAGCCTTTGTTTCCACATTTTATTGGGCAGCTTTTTGCCAGAAAGCACTATTCGTTTCAAACTGAAATGCTTGTCAATAATCAACAAAAGCAAAATATACCACTTTATTTTACTGAGAGATGCATAATCACGGACATTTTAAAACAAATCATTAATTTTTTTTCTGTGATATGATGATCGTTCTGAACCTATCTTGATTTTCTTAAAGTACCAGGCAGATTTCAGGAAGTGTTGGTAGCCAAATGTTTATTTCAGATATAAAAAGTCGCCTTATGCAATTGCACCAATATTATATATTATATATATGTATATATATATATATATATATATATATATATATATATATATATATATATATATATATATATATATATATATATATATATATATATATATATATATATATATATATAATATATGAGAAAGATAGTCTTTAGCTGAACGCTCACAATCTGACGGCTTGAGTTCAAATCACCACCAAGATGCGCGCATGAGGAGATATACACAATGTTAAAACCCGTTCCACCTTTTGAAAGAGCAGGCCTATTCAGATCGCTATGATCGGATGACAAACCTAACTAAAACCCCATACGCACTTTTATGTCGTGTTTGAATTTCTCTTGATAGTAGGAAAGGCTCTGCTTAATGATAAGCAAAATGGTCTCACCATTGGCAGACTTCTGAGCTTAGGTCAAGGAACTCAGAGAGAGGAAACATGTTTCCACATGCAAGTGGACAATAACGATTGTACTTTGTATCGTGCACCTTAACTACTACCTCCTTAGCTATAATAGGCTAGTTTGTCTGCTGCCCTTCATGCAGAGGTTTTACAAAACCAACTATCCAACAAGAGGGTACATTTACTTTCGCCAATACTTCTTTGTCTTAAATACCACGAAAGCCAGTGTTCACACAAACAAACACACACACCCATACGCGCGCGCGCGCACACACACATACAATCACACACACGCACGCACACACACACACACGCACGCACACACACACACACACACATACACACACACACACACACACACACACACACACACACACACACACACACACACACACACACACACACACACACACACACACACACACACACACACAATCTGTTTCACTTCTCGGAAGACTAAGACATGTGTTCCGGTCGGAACGAATGAGAAATGTATCTTACAAAGCCAGATGCATTCGGGGTCTGCATTAAACAAAAAAATCATATTAGAGCTCATTCCATTTTTCCTCGAAGTGAAGGAACAAATACATTTGCAACACACACACACATACACACACGCGCGCGCGCGCGCGCGCGCACACACACACACACACACAAGCACACACACATACACACACAAAAGCACATACACACGTACGCGCACACACACACACACACACACACACACACACACACACACACACAAGCACACACACACACACACACACACACACACACACACACAAACAAGCACACATTCATAAAGAAGAAAAACACATACAAGCGCCAGTGTGGGTGAATGCATGACGAGCCTATGCACTCACAGGCCTGAAGCAAAACATTATTGATCAAAACCAGCTGTTTGCCATGAACAGAGGAAGAAACAAAGAAAGAGATGTCATCGATTCATAACAAAAATGTGGGTCGATAATGTATTTCTACGTACATGCCTATACGCGCCCCACAATTACAATACAGTAAAATACGTGTATGCATGCGTGTGTTTATGCGTTCACACACACACACACACACACACAACACACACAAACACACACACACACACATACGTACGCACGCATACACACACAAACACACACAGACTCGTA
>CM054138.1:7439705-7484771 GCA_028751875.1 Rapana venosa | reverse complement strand
GCGTTTCAAAGTCAGCAACTTGACCGTAGTATTTTGTTATTTTCTTTATATCGAGGTAAGACTAAATGTAATGAGATATAAACGAGGCCCGTGTGCATGCTGCAGAATTTGCACAACGTTAAATCTGTCGCTTTCGAAAAGTGTGGCCATGTGTGCCGTGAGAACAATTGGACATTTTTTAAACCGCATACACAATTGGATGTAAAAAAGCACATGAGTGCTATATTTTCTCAGGATTTTTAAAAAAGTCATCCTGAGCGCTTGATTTGTTGCATTTACAAGATTCAGCGCTTATATCATCTTATATTTTATTATTATTATTTATTTTATTATCTATTATGAAAAGCGCATGTGCTTTTTTTAATCTAGTCCCCGATGTGTATGGCGTTTTGTAAATTCTGTCGTCTGTTTATCCACGGCACACAATGGCCTATTCTTACGAAAGCGGAACAGATGTTAACGTGGCAAAGATCTTTGAGCAGCAGTCAGGCTGTTACATTGCTATACTATTTCTTCAGTGATATAGTTTTAAAGATGCGACCTTGTTTTAGAATTTTCCCTGCAATCATGAGCTTAAAATTATTGTGGTTTTTTCTTATAAATAGTAAAAAATAATACTTTCTCAGTGTAAAACAAGTGTATTTGTTAAAATCCCATGTCCAGAAAAACAAATAATGGTTGGTTAAAATTTTAACAAATTTATTTTCAGATAACGGAACAAGCAATCATGTGCTTTTTTTGCATCCAGTCCCCGTGTGATGTTTTTCTTAGTTTGACACCGTCCTCAACCATGAACGAATGCATACTCTTCCGAAAAGCGGAACAGGTTTTACGTGTGCGCAAGATGTTCGCATGGTTGCACACGGGACTCGTTTATGTTTTATCGAAGGTTTTTGGGAGAGTGGAGCAGGCACTGATGTTGACTCCAGAGGAAAAATCCTCTTGAACGAGATTCGGCTGCAGCTCCAATGTTCACTAATGGTGAGATTTTGGGTATGCGACCGTTTTGTCAATCATGAAGATAGCTGCAATCAAGCTTCAGAAATTATGTGGTGGTGGTGGTGGTGGTGGTGGTGTGGTGGTGTGTAGTAGTGTAATAATGAATAATTTAATAATAATAATAATAATATTATTTTATAAATTATAATTTATAATAAATGGAATGATATAGCGCTATATCTTGCAAAGACAATCAAAGCGTTGCATTCAACCTAATCTTATTACACAGGTCATCAACCATGAAAATAATCATAGCTCAAACATATTACAACATGGTACGTGCAGACCAATTTTTAAATAAGGCATATTTCAAATGTTTTCAGAAGCAACACACTACACACCACACACACACACACACCACACACACCAACAACCACACACACACAACACCAACACCCACCAAGGTCGTATACTTTAGCAGGTGATAGGTACATGGGTTAGTGAAGGTGGGATAGTTCTGTATGAACAGGGGGGGAAGTTTAGGTTGAAAAATAGTCTTGAGGCTGGATTTAAAGTGTCATAGCTATAGGTTTGCAAAGAGAGAGGAGCTAGTCCAGGTGATGGACCGAATAGAGAAGACGGCGGCCAACGGTGGATTGTTGAATCTAGGTTATTCGTTGGACAAGTATCTGCAGCAGAGCAGAGGGAACGTGAAGGTGTGTACAGGTGAAGCATTCACAGGATAGGAGGGTGCAGTTTTGTGGAGTACTTTGTACGGGGTACTGATCTATAATTATCCTGTGCCAGCGGCCTGGAGAGATCGCAAAGGGGGGGGGGGGGTAAGTGCCCGTAGTAGTAGTAGTAGTAGTAGTAGTAGTAGTGGTAGTAGTAGTAGTAGAAGTAGTAGTAGTTTTAATGTATTCTTTTATATCGAGGATAATGGAATAAGCACACATGTGGGTCCTTTTTTTACATCTAGTCCCCGTGTGTATGCAGGTCAGCACATTACGTTGTCCCGCGAGATCGCAAAACATATCCACGCACCCTTAATTCACAAGACCGCGCTGAGAATGGAACCCACGACTTGATGAAGCCGTGGATTGAAGTCAACTGCCATAACCACTCAGCCTCTGAATATGGCAATGTGTCCTATACCTCGTGTATCAACAAAAAAGACCTACACATAATTCATCATCATCATCATCATCATCATCATCATCATCATCATCATCATCATCATCATCATCATCATCATCATCATCATCATCATCATCGTCATCATCATCATCATCAATGCCTTTGTGCCTTATTGGCACGTAGGGCAGCAACAAATGTTCTCCACTCCTGTCTGTCCTGAGCCAGCTTCTGAATGGTTCCCCAGGTATGTTGGAAGGTCTTCAGCTCTGTTTCGACAGTCCGACGCCAAGTGTTCTTGGGTCGTCCTCGTTTGCGTTTTCCCTCTGGTGTCCAGTGGAGGGCTGTTCGGGCAATGTTTCCCTGTTCCCGACGGCAGATATGCCCTATCCATCCCCATTGCCTATGCATGATAATGGTGTCCATGCATTCCTGGTTGCAACGGGCAAAAAGTTCTTGGTTGGAGATGGTCTCAGGCCAGAAGATGCGCAAGATTCTTCTGAAATATATAATTATCTCAGGGTAAATTAAGACACGGTATTGACAAATGCAACAACGTTTTACTACTTACACACACGACTGTACTGAGTAGCGTATGTCAGCTCCAGGAAGCGATACTGAACACTACGTGATTGAATTAAGTGACCCAGCGGCAGTGCAGGGCACCTGGTGACCTCGTGGCGGCCTTACATTGATAGGCTTCCTGTGGACTGGTGATCCTGCACGTAAAGAGAGAGAGAGAGAGAGATAGAGAGAGAAGAGAGAGAGAGGAGAGAGAGAGAGAGAGAGTAGAGAGAGAGAGAGAGAGAGAGACGCTTTGACGCTTTGACCAATTTATTGTCATTGCCCAATGTGGCCTATTAAATACAAATAAATACAAGAAAAATCACATGATGCATTTAACCTAATGAAAACAAAAATAAAACATCAAAAGAGCTCTCTATGAACGGATACGACATGAAGCTCTGACGTTAACTCAGTTTCAAACTGAGCACAAAGTAATAACAAGGATGAACATCAGGAACCAGTAAGCAATAACTAAAATAATAAAAAGAACATTCTAGAATGCTATATTAGACCATCCAATGAAATTGCATGTGAAATTTTCAATAAATATTCTTGCTGGAGATTACAGCGTAATTATAAATGTTTCTTTAGGTGTGTCACAAAATGCTGGAGTTTAGATAATATAAATGTTACTTAAGTTTAGTCACAAATGTTAAACTAATTGGAACTTAGCTGTAATTGTCGTAATTTCAGTGCTTCAGCAATTAACTTTGCAACCGATTTGATCACAATATCATCATCGGACGATAAGATAGAAAAACTATCTTGCCTTCGGAAAGCTTCTAGATTGAGAACACCACAGTTTTTACGTATGGAAACATATGATTGACACTGAAACAGGAAATGCATTTCATCATCAAGAATATGACCACACATAGGGTATGGGAACTGTGTGGACGTCTCAGGTTGAAACCATCTTTTGTTTGCATTGAAACCAAGTGTTCTTAGTCGAAACCCTGCATAATTTAGTCGATGCCATTTGTCAGTGACTATTCGAAGATACTTTTCAGCTTGAAAAGCACACTTAAACGAAAAAAACCAGCAGTATTTATCTTTACTTTCCATGTCCGAGTGCCAGTTTTGTTTAAATGAACAAATGAGTCTGTCTTTCAATTCAGAAATAAACCAATGCTCGCTACCTACTTCCTGAGACAACCACACGATTCAAAAACCATGTTCTGATAAAAGCTTTTTCACTTGATATGCCCAATTCTTCTTATCCAGCTCCATTTGGATAACCATAATGCCATAAGACTGCCTACATAAACGTGACCCTGGAAGTTTCAGTAGTTTTAGCCAGTACTTAATACACTTAACAGACGTTCTGATGTTTAAAGGATATCTTCCCGTTTCTCCATATAGGACAGTATTTGACGAATGGATTGGGACATTTAAGAAACGTTTGATAGCATATGTATGTATTTTTTTTTCTATTTGTGGATTAACAGAAAGTCCCCATATTTCAGATGCATATATAAGTAAAGGTTCTATTTGAACATCGAACAATTTCCAAAATAAAGAACAATCTACTGAATTCAGCTTTCGTAACGTTTTTAAGATTTCGATTACACCTTTTTTTCCCTTTACTGCAAGATTCAAACCATGCAACATTCAAACTTAGCTTCGTTGAAAATGTCATCCCTAGGTATTATAAGAGTTCACGACTTTCACTTCAGCATTTCCATGAAATATTTCTTCACGCACTGATAAATGTCCACCCATTCTAAAAATCATGACGTTCGTTTTTTCCATATTGACTGATAAATCTAGGCGATCTGCATCTTCCTTAATATATCTAGTTGGTTTTGTCAACCTAGCACCGTGTCAGACTAGAGAATCATATCATCGGCAAATAGTGGTAAAAATACCTCCATGGTTCCTGAGATAATCCGAATACCATGTTTTCCTTTTTTTGTTAATTCAACGGTTAATTCTTTAATAAAAAAAATTGTGGACACAATATACAGCCCTACTTCACTCCTTTTGGACATTCGAAATATTCCGAATAATCATATCCTGCGCGTACACATGCCAATACTGATTTATATATACTTCTTAGTGCCATATATAGTTTAACGTTTATTCCATCTTTACGCAGAACAGTCCATAAGATATTACGATTAACAGAATCGAACACCTTTCGAAAATAAACAAATGCCACGAATAGTTTTTTTATTTGATTGCAAGTATTTTTGAACAATAGAGTATTTTTGATATCTTTGAACAAGAGAGAGAGAGAGAGAGAGAGAGAGAGAGGAGTAGAGAGAGAGAGAGAGAGAGAGAGAGAGAGATGAGAGAGAGAGAGAGAGAGAGAGAGAGAGAGAGAGAGAGAGAGAGAATGCGAATGCGAACGGTTTATTCAAAAGGCCTTGGCCACATTTGAAGGGGGAAAACACAAAGCACACACTATCATACAAGTAATATTCACATAAACAATCAATTCACAAAACATTATCAACACATGATAATTTTTCAAGAACTAATAAGGGTGTCCCGCAGTCTAAATGATTTATATAGAAAAAGAGCTAACTGTTTTGTAGCAACTTCATTTCCAGACGTAAAGAGCATGATTAATCTATGGAGACATGGTTGACGTAAGAACTTTCGAGGTATAAACTGCTCTCTTAAGTTGTGAACAAGTGAATAGAAAATGTATTTCGTCTTCAATAGAACTATCACAAAGATGACAAATCAAAGCTCTCTCGTTTACATGTCTATAATATAAATGATGCGTGTTCAATTCTGAGATATCAAATCTAAATTTTGTTAATATTGTTGTCAAATGCCTATCCATTTTCATTGTGAAATATAAAGGGATACAATGTGATGGATTGATCAGACTATACATTTCATATCTGCTACTATTTTCAATGTGTGAATGCCAGTCTTGCCACTGACATATTCAATTAGTCTTTCACGAAAAAGTCGTAAGAACAAAGAGTGATTTTCAACGCCCTGATTGAGCCACACATATCCAAAACCGTTCTCTTATAACTTTCTTTTAACTTTAGTAACCCAGTTAGACTTGCCCTTTTCATCTAACAGATATAACATTTTATAAGCTTTACGAGGAAGTCTATGTTGTTCCATCTGAGTCAATTTCAACCCAAAACGAATACACCTTACAGCTGTAACAATTTGCAATGGGTATTGGTTCGTTTCTCCATATACAAGATTATTAGGTGTTTTTACTGTAACACCGAGAAATTTCTTAAGGGCAAATAAATGAACTTTCTCACTATGAATACATGCTGCATCAAGTCTCCATACTTCAGCCCCATATAATGCTATTGGCTGTACTTGGGAGTCAAATAATTTCATAAATAAGCCAAATGAATAATTGTTCAATTTATTTAACTTCTGCATTATGGAAATTAGAGCCCTCTTTGCCCGACAAGCAAGGTCCTTACAAGTAAATGTAAAACTCAAACGTGGCGAAAAGTACAGTCCTAAATATTTATATGCATTTACTACAATCATAGTAACACCATTGAACTGCCATCTTTCTCTAGCAGCAAGATAACCACCTTTTCTGAAAACAATTATATTACTCTTAGACATATTGACCTTTAGTTGAAGCTTAGAGGCTGATCTTTGTAAACATTTTAATTGATTTTGAAGACCTACTACAGTTTCAGATATTAATACAACGTCATCAGTAAAAAGTAGAATAAACAATTCTAAGGCTTCATCATCATGAAAAGGAACACCCTGCTTTCCATATTCACGAACTTCTCTAGTTATTTCATTAATAAATAAAGAAAACAAAACAGGGCTGTATACATCCCCCTGCTTAACCCCAGTAGTACAGTTGATACAATCAGTTAAAGAACCCCCACACCTAATTCTAGCTTTCACACTGCTATACATGCTCATAACACAAGTAAGTAATTTACCAGAAATTCCATTGTTTACCAAAATTGGCCATAATATACCTCTATTGACAGAATCAAACGCCTTTTCAAAGTCAATAAAGGCAATGTATAGCTTACGATTTAGACTAAGTTGTTTCTGTACACATGCAAGAAGTGTGAATATATGATCTAATTGTAGAATAATTGCTCTTAAAACCAGCTTGAAATTCGTCTGTTATATTATTAGCTTCTACCCATCTCTGAAGTATGTGATTGATAATTGAACTATAGATCTTACTTGTAATATTACAAATCGATATACCTCTGTAATTGTTTGGATCAGCAGTATTACCTTTTTATACACTGGAATTATAATAGATTCAGACAAAGCGCTTGGGAAAATACCTTTATCAAATAAAGCATTAAACAAAGTTACAAAGAAATTGATAACCCGACTACATCTAACATAATTTTTCAAAAATTCTCCAATAATGCCATCAATACCTGCTGCTTTTTAATTTTTTAATTTTCTTATGGGTAGAAGAACTTCATCTATAGAAATTGAACGATTAAATACACAAGCTTCATCTCTTATTTCATTTTCTGTTATTTCCTCAAAGTAACTATTTACAGAATCTTTTTCAAGTAAGTCTCGAAAATGCTGATGCCAAGTATCAATATCTATTGTGTTATAAGGCTGCTTACTTTTAGAAGAAATTTTGCGCATATTGTTCCAAAACGTTTTCTGATCATTCACTGAGTCAACTCATCAATCATAGCCTCGTTATAGTCTCGTTTCTTTCGCTCTAAAAGATGTTTATATTCACGTCTGGCACGACAGTATTTATCTCTGTCTTCTCTTTGTAGGGTACGTCTATATTTCTGTAACAAATTGCGGACAGATTTCTTAAGTTTACTACATTCCTTGTCAAACCAACTACTGACTTTACTACACTCGCTGTTTTTAAAAGTCTTCTCCATGCATTCAGCTGCTTCTTTCAGACAACTATTGAACAAACTAAGTGCACTGTCAACATCTGAGTCAAGGTGACTAATTTGCCACATCCAGTCTCCTCTGAGCACAACTTTTTAAGGAAGTCTTCACAGTAATTATCATACCAAACATATTTTTGCAAAGTATATGATTGCTTATTTTTACTTGACTTGTTAGGATTATCTCGAGGAAACTGTATATAAAACTCTACAGGCATATGATCTGATTCTAATCGATCATTTACCATGAGTTGACAATGATCATTAAACATCAAAAATAAATCACAAGAAACAAGAAAATAATCATTCACACTACTACCAGCGTCAGAGAGAGAGAAGAATGAACAATGAACAATGAACACATTTGAGAGAGAGAGGAGAGAGAGAGAGAGAGAGAGAGAGAGAGAGAGAGAGGAGAGAGAGATGAGAGAGAGAGAGAGAGAGGAGAGAGAGAGAGAGAGAGAGAGAGATCAAATAAAATGAAATGAAATGAAAAAAAATCAATTCAAATCAGAATAAATCCAATCAAATTATTTTATTTCGAAGTCAATGAATAAGCACTTATGCGCTGTTATTACATCCAGTCCCCAACCTTACAGAGAGATATTTAATTTATCTATTCTTTTATCTTTTATCGAGGATAATGGAATAAACACTTATGTGCTTTATTACATCCAGTCACCGCGTGTACGCGGTTGAGTAAATTGTGTAATAAACTCCCACCGGTGCACAATGGCCTACTCTTACGAAAAGCGGAACAGGATTTAACGTGTGCGTAAGATGTTCCGCGTGCGTTCGCACACGGGGCTTCGGTTTATAGTCTCATCCGAAGGACTTTTGGGGAGAGTGGAGTCGGCACTGATGTTAACTCCATGGGAAAAATCCCCTTGAACGGGATTTGAACCCGGGTCGTCAGCAGGCGAGCGCAATGTTCTAAATACTAGTTTATCCCGTCACCCAGGGGAGAGAGAAGAGAGAGAGAGAGAGAGAAGAGAGAGAGAGAGAGAGAGAGAGAGAGAGAGAGGAGAGAGAGAGAGAGAGACAGAGAGAGAGAGAGTGAGAGACAGAGAGACAGAGAGAAGAGAGAGTGAGAGACAGAGAGACAGCGAGATAGAGAGAGTGAGAGACAGAGAGACAGAGAGATAGAGAGAGTGAGAGACAGAGAGAAAGAGAGAGAGAGGAGTGAGAGACAGAGAGAGAAGTAGAGAGAGAGAGAGTGAGAGACAGAGAGACAGAGAAGAAAAGAGAGAGAGAGAGTGAGAGACAGAGAGACAGAGAGAGAGAAAGAGAGAGAGAGAGAGGAGAGAAAGAGAGAGAGAGAGAGAGAAAGAGAGAGAGAGTGAGGACAGAGAGAGAGAGCAGAGAGTAAGAGAGACAGAGAGACAGAGAGAGAGAGAGTGAGAGACAGAGGACAAGAGAGAAAGAGAGAGAGAGAGTGAGAGACAGAGAGACAGAGACAGAGAGAGAGAAAGAGAGAGAGAGAGAGTGAGAGAGACAGAGAAAGAGAGAGAGAGAGAGAGTGAGAGACAGAGAGACAGAGACGAGAGAGAGAAAGAGAGAGAGGAGAGATGAGAGAGAGAGAAGAGAGAGAGAGAGAGTGAGAGACAGAGAGACAGAGAGAGAGAGATAAAGAGAGAGAGAGAGAGAGAGAGAGAGAAGGAGTGAGAGAGTGAGAGACAGAGAGGACAGAGAGAGAGAAGATGAGAGAGAGAGAGACAGAGAGAGAGATGGAGACAGAGAGAGAGAGACTGAGAGACAGAGAAGAGAAGACAGAGAGAGTGAGAGACAGAGACAGAGACAGAGAGAGTGAGAGAGAGAGAGAAGAGAGAGTGAGACAGAGAGAGAGAGAGAGTTAGAGACAGAGAGAGAGAGAGACAGAGACAGAGCAGACAGAGACAGAGACAGAGAGACAGAGACACGAGAGAGAGAGAATCACTCCAGAACACAGTGACGCTTGCTTATGAACTACTAAGCCTCCAACGTCTCACAGCACCTCGGAGCAGCCAGCTCCCCAGTGTCCACAGCAAAGCAAAGCAGCTTCCGACACAAGCCAGGAAAGCATGACTGCACTGTCTGGACCTTGGGCCAGAGTGAGTCAGACTTACAGCGCTGCTCAAGTCACATCTCCAGACTGCGAGCAGACCCTCCAGCTCCTATCCAATCTCCCATCTCATCCCATCTCATGTCATTCATCTCATCTCTCCGTAACCCCATCCAGGGTCGTAGGGGCACGCATGACTGAACCGGTGTGCTCCGATGTGCGGTGGTGAATGCAAGGCCTGGGTTGATGGAGAAGTTCTTCCCAGGTCCATTCACAGAGTTGTCTGCCCAATCCTTCTTCGCCTTGCCTCTCGCCTTCTCTCCTCTACATGCACTGTCCACAACACTGCCTGAAATATACCCAGCTGCCAGTGGTCCTTGTGGCACGTTCAAACGACACTCTGACATTGAGTCTGCCCTGCCTCAACACTCGGAGACACCAGGCATGGCCCAGCCCAGCACAGCTCCAGGGAGTCGGGGGTCTACAGTACGCGCCTGCCTAGAAAGCTAAAAGTCGTGCAGAAGTGTCGTGGTCTTGGATCCCCGTTGGGGCCAAAAAACGTTCCCCGTCATAACCATCAGGGTGGTAAGATGCTGAATCTTTCGGACCAGCGATTAAACACGGGTCACACGTGTTTACACCAAAATATTTAGTGCACGTACAAGACCCACAAGCACAGGGAGACGCCTGATGGCAAAAATCTGTAGAAAAGTCCATTTTATAGGGAACATACAGTAACAGACAAGACCAGAAACAAATGGTATGTGTCGGCTTTCCCGGGGGGGGGGGGGGGGAGCAGCCTGAAATTTGCCCAGAAGAAATCTGTCATGGCTAAAGTGGTTTGAACATGGATGAAACAACCTAAGAAAAAAACAAATACTGCGAGGACAGCAAACCACCACAAGAGACTGCAGATGTTGCCATCAACGAACTGGAAACACAGTAGCAATGGACATGAACTATAAAAGATGACATGGAAGCTTGAGCAGAAAACACAATGAAGATTTTTGGAGCTGTTCGTTATCTAGCATTGACCCGACCGTGGGAAAGACGCTCGACAATGGGCACGTTCCTACTCTGCGTTGGTCCTGCCTATGAAGGAACATGAAACTGAGCCGCTACACTATCAGCCGTGTATGTTAGGTCACTGTATGTTGTTGTTATTTTTATACACGAATGTTGGCAGAAATAACAATAATACGATTAAGATCAAATCGCAAATATGAGACAGTTTCCAGTATTCTAGAGAAATTGACTGGAAAACATATGAGAACAATTTTACAAAGCAGGCAATATGCTTACCATAATGGAGACAAATTAAATTTCAGATAGTGTTTTTTTTTATACAAATATTACATTTAAAAAAAAAGTGGTAGGCCTACACTACGACGCAAATGCTATCATTTCAGTCTATACAGGCTTGTCCGGGATGCTAGTTCACCATGACAAACTGACCACATTCTCTACTGAGCCATGTGGCTGATGATTCAGAGGTCCACTATACCTCATCACTAGTTCGTTGTGTCTTATGCAGCACTAACGCAACGGCGTTATGCATCAGATTTAAGCGGGAATGAAACGACTTAAACTGATGACAAATCGCAGACACTTTGCGCTCAGAACACATCCATCATTCGAAAGGTTTGACCCCTTGGAAAACCTTATTTTAAAACAATTTTACAACAGCAATAGCCTTAAAAATCAATTTTTCAGATTTTTTGGGGGTTTTTTTTTTCAAAATAATTTTAATTTTTAAAAAAAAAAAAAAACCCCCCCTAAAGGGAGCAGCCCTTTTTTCCCTATAAACATTTCCGGTATGTAGTTTACATTACCTAAAATTTGAGCCCTTTTTTTGGTTTGGGGGACCCCTTTTCCTAAATTCCCCTTGTGTTTTGCCCGGGCCCCCAAAGGGTTTTAAAAATATGCACACACACACGCACACACACACACACACTGAAACACATTTATGACACACACACGCACGCACGCACGAGCAGGCGTTGCGCCGGCACACACCTCACACACACACACACATCACACCACATACACAACACATACACACACACACACACTGAAACACATTATTGCACACACACAACAACACACACACCACACACACACACACTAGCACACACACACACACGACGAATGACACGCATACCACACACACGCACGCACGTATGCACACGCACACACACACACCAGTGTAGTTTTTAATCCAGTTCCCATACTGGATCAAAATTGGACTTAACTTTACGGCGCGCATACACACATTTATACGCATATCTCAATGTAAATAATACATGCCTACCGCATATATCATACATACTTACTACATAATACAAACATACATCCATACATACAAACATACAAGATACAGGACAGATATGCATACATACATACATATATGCATAACATACATACATACATACATATATTAATACTACACCACATACATACTTAATACAGACATACATACATACATAATACATACTTACATCAATACATACATACACAATGCCAGATACCTACATTACATACATACATACAATTACATTAAATATATACACACATACATAACCATGAACATGCCCTATATATGCCCATTGCACACTGACATTCATTGGGACCCTTTCCTTCAACCCAAAACAGACCACCTCCCTGTTTCAGCCAGAGGGCCAACAACAGGGCCACACCACACTGTACACACCACACTGACCACACCACAAATGAAACCACACACTGTACACACCACATGTACACACACCACTGTACAAAACACAATGAACACACCACACTGAACAACCACACTGACACACCACACTTTACTCACCACACTGTACACACCCACACTGAACAAACCTCACTGTACACACCACACTGTACAACCACACTGTATACACCACACTGTACACACAAACACTGTACACACACATGTACACACCACATGTAACACCACACTGTACACACAAACATGCTTTACACACCCATGGTACACACACCACACTGTACTCACCACGCTGTACACACCACATGTACACACCACACTGTACACACCACGCTGTACACTCCACGCTGTACACACCACACTGTTACACACCACACTGTAACACACCACACGTACACACCACCGCGGACACCACCACACTGCACACACCACACTTGTAAACACCACACTGTTAACCACACGTACACACCACACTGTGCCACACCACATGTACACACCAAACTGTGACACACCATGTGCACACCACACTGTGTACACACCACACTGTGCACACAATGTACACACCACACTGTGAAACACCACTGTAACACACCACACTGTACTCACCACACTTACACACCACACTGTACACACCCACACTGTACACCCACCTGTGCACACCACTGTACACACCACACTGTACACACCACACTGTACACACCACACTGTGCACACAACTGTACACACCACACTGTAAACACCACACTGTGCACACCACTGTACACACCACACTGTACACACCATACTATACACCCCACACTGTACACACCACACTGTACACACCACACTGTAGACACCCACACTGTACACTCCACACTGTACACACACACTGTTAACACCACACTGTACACACAACACACACTGTACCCACCAAAATGTACACACCAACACCACACTGTACACACACACTGTGCAACACCACACTGTATACACCACCTGTAACACAACACTGTACAACCACACTGTACACACCAACTGTACACACCACACTGTATAACACACTGTTCACACACCACACGGAACACACCACACAGTACACACCACACTGTACACACCACGCTGTACACACCACGCTAGTACACCACCACACTGGTACACACCACATGTTACACACCACATATCAAAACCCCATTAGATGACTATCTCGAACGGCGCCATAAAGAGGGGGGGGACTCGGATGACACTGCACTGTGTTGTCCCCCGCGGAGACAAATGAATCAAGCGAGTCTCATGTCGGCTTGACGTAGTCAAAGTTAACGTCAACATTGTATTTCCACATGGCACATTGAATACGCATTGCTTTTGTTTTCTTCACCAAGCTATTGTACATGATGTAGTTTGGATGTATTGATATTGTATTTTTTTCCCGTTGAGTCTTGATGCGATATATAGAATCTTTAACGTGCATATGCGATTTTCTGCATGTGTTTATCTATGTGTGCATTAGAATGCTTAAGACTCGCAGGCCTCCACTTAGAGTTGCCTGGAGTGGTTAAAAACATATTCTTTTAATTTCCTTGTGTTGTCGCTGTGGAAAGTTCAAATCCACGACTTCATGGACTTGACGATCATAGAAAATAAACTCTCTGTTCTTAAGTTAATTGCGTATTTATGCATGTATGTGTGTGTATGTGTGTGTGTGTGTATGCTAGTATGTTGTGTGCATGTATTGTATGTATGTATGTATTGTTGTATGTATTGCATGTATGTATGTGTGTATGTATGTATGTATGTATGTGTGTACTGTAGTGTGCATGTGTGTAAGCATGTGTGTATGTGTGTATGTATGCTGTGTATGTATGTATGTATGTGTGTATGTATGTACGTTATGTATGCATGTATGTATGTATGTATGTATGTATGATATGTATGTATGTATGTATGTATGTATGTGGTATCGAGTAGTATGAATGTATGTGTGTGTATGTGTGTTTTCGTTTTTCAGATTATACCGTCTTTGATATGTGACGAGTGTGTGTAAGTACTGTATCGTGTGTTTGAATGTATGCATGTAGGTGGCTATTTATTTTTTTCTTTATTTCTTTTGTTTCAAGAATAATGGAATAAGCATGCATGTGCTTGTTCATCCAGTCTCCGTGTGTATGCAGTTTTGTTTGACACCATTACTGTTACAGCTATAGCCCCTAAGCAGTCTGCACTCTGTGTACATTTATACTTTGTATTCAAAGACTCACAATAAGAAATGGAAGCAGCTGTTTGGCTAAAATAGCAGGCAAGTTTGTAATTTACCCCCGTCGGGGATTCTGGGGGTCTTTTCTGTCATAAAGAGCATCTCCCCTTCTGGAAACTCTGTGCTGGAAATTCCCTCTTTTCTATCCAACACCAATTCGCATTTTTTCCAGGATAGACTTGAAATATATAATTCTATCATATGCCGAGGTGGGTGCACTTAGTCTGTTTGTCAGGCGACTTATCGGCAACGCATGCATGTTCGTCATAATGATGTGCAGGACAATGTATGTGTCTGCAGCGTTCTGAGAGAAGAAGAAGAAGAAGAAGAAGAAGAAGAAGTGAAGATTGAGAAGGATGGAAGAAGAAGAAGAAGAAGATGTAAAGAGGAGGCGGAGAAGGAGGAGGGGGAAGTGGACGGAGGAGGAGGTGGAGGAGGCGTTTTTTTTTATTCAAATGAAGCATACGAAAGAGTGTGTGTGTCCGAGTATAAAGTAAAATCTTCATTTCAAAGCAACATGGAATTTTACTTTGTTCAAGGAGATTTTAAGTGATTAGATTATAATTACAATTATAACAACAACAACAACAATAATAATGATAATAATAATATAATAATAATAATAATAATAATAATAATAATAATAATAATAATAATAATAACAACACTGATAATTATCATCATCATCATCATCATCATCATCATCATCATCATCATCATAATCATCATAGTGATATTAATATTTAGACTTTGCTTAGCGCGGTATAGTAATTTAAGCAAACAAATCAAAGCGATTACATTAATTTAAACATTCATATGTTTTTGGTTTTTTTTGCATCCATTCACCAAAGAGTAACTGAATTTTAACTTTGCCTTGGCGCGCGCGCGCACGCACACACAACACACACACACACACACAACAACCCACACACGAACACCGTGATTAAAAGAGGGTGATGAAGATGTAGATGTCGATAGAAAGTAAGAAACGGCTGGAGGTGAGCTATAGGGACAGGCACTAGGTCGGATAGAATTGTGTGTTGAGTTTGGATTAATATCGAAAGTATCAAATGTAGGCTTGTGTCGAAGTGAGACAGCCAGATAAACGAACGGGAAATGCAGAAATAGAGACAGATCCACGGCCAATAATGTACTCTTGAAAGCATAATGCATCTGGAGCGGAACGGATGGGGAGCGAGTGGAGTATACAGGTGAAGACCTGTACTGGGTTATGAGCGTGCAGCTTGTGGAGCATGTGTAACAAAGGGTGCAAACTCTTACCATTCCCTCTTTGTGAGACAGAGTTGTCAGTGACGAAATCGCTAAGATAATAGTGTGTGCACTGATTTTCTGTCTTTCTTACCACTAGTCGAGCTGCAGAGTTGTGTATAGTTGAAGTTGGGGAGATGGATCATGCTGACAGACCAGCCAAAAGAGAATCACAAATTGTCTAGACATGACACAATGAGAGATGTGACAGTTTGGATGTTGCAATAGCGTCAGCTGTTATGGCCACCTGAATGACGCAATGAAGAGATGTTTGAGCTACCAACACACAGCCCATGTTTCCTTCCTATTCAGGTTCAGTCAGACAATTGACCTGTCGTTTGACTTGTCAGTGTGAAGAGGCCAAAGAGTCACACATATCTTTAGAAGGTGTGGAAGTCAAAGGCAAACTGATAATCCGAGTTAACACACAAACTGTGTCATACTACAAAACATGCTGGGAAAGTTAAGCAATTATGTGGAAATATAAATTTACCGTGTAACACCTTGTCTAGGGCTCGTTAACACAGACATGTTTTCTACAGTTGAGGTGAGATCTTGGCATTGATACAAGGAACCATGTAAAGTAGGATTTTAATCTGTTCTTAATATGTACATGGTTACACAGTTTAATCTGAGATTAAATTTTGACGATGGTGACAGCTTGATATTGGCTCTCTGCTGTGTGTGTATGTGTGTTGTGTTTTTGGTGGTTTTTGGGTGTTTTTGGTGTGGTGTGTGGTCTGTGTGTGTGGTGTGTGAGTTGTTTGTTGAACTGGAGGGGGATATAAATAACGGGGCTGAATAGAATTGGCTTCTCTCTCAAGGTGCTGGCCCTCCTTTGTTGACTGCTATGGTTGGCTGGGGCGTTAATACAAGGAACGACAGTGGGGTTAATTCTGTACCCTGCTTTGCCCTTTACAGAATTGCACAGTGTGCATTTTTTTCTGAGATTTAAAATTTTACGAGCTGGAGCTATAACAAGACTGGATTGGATTCGATCAGATTGAATAGGGTAAGGTGTGGAATTCCAGTCTTTACGTACAAAAGTATTAGTATTTTTCGATGGTTAAAGTCAAGAACATGACATGATGACTGCATGGGTGCGATTGTATATGATTTTTATAAGTATAATTGTATTACTTCCTGTGATAATGTTTCTATTTGTCATTTATATATATCAGATAAAGTGCTGGTATTGGTATAGGATTATTTGTAATGTGTGCAAGCGTTGATGGTCGTCTACTGTGCTGTTTATCGTCTGTTGGTAACTGTTTTTCCTATTTATTTTTATGCTAGGCGTGTAACACGCTTGGATTTACTGTTTGTGAGATATGGAAGTTGTTTGAATTAATATTGAAAACATGGTACTATTTGCAGAAATAGTTTCGGGTAAGCCTAGGTCCATAGAATTTCACACCCAAACTTCGACTTTCAAGGGGAAATACTCGTTTAGTTTTCAATTTCTTCAGGAAAACATAGCCTACAGTACACCAAAGTATTGAAATAAATAGAGGATCTCGCCAGAGTGGCCCAAACAATTAAGTTATTGTGCCTATTTGAACTTTGCTTAGAAATCTTAGCCTACAGGGAACCGAAGAAACCAATGCTTACTGTTTCAAAATCTTCTTCAAAATCAATCATTTTGCAGATGATGATACGACAGTCTTTCTAAAAGGAGATTAACTATCCCATAAACAGTTTTTGGTAATGCTTGTGAAATGTGATGATTTTATTAATGATGAGGGGGAAACTACGATATTTAGTTAAGGAATAATGAAACTATTAACACCCATTTAGTAGAAATTACCTGGTTTGAAGCATCACAACTCCCCTTCATAAAGTCTTCAAGGAGGCATTAACCTCAGATCCATGTAGAAACGTATACATAATAATAATAATAATAATAATAATAATAATAATAATAATAATGTATGGAATTTATATAGCCGCTGAAATCTTGTAAAGCACAAATCAAAGCGCTCAGATTCTTTCATACACTTTAAGTCATGGCAGTTTCTCTCCGTGAAATATATGCTGCTCTCCCCGGGCAGAGCGGGTCGGCGGCGTCGCACAAAGCGCAGCGGCATCCCATTTTTTCTTTTCTTTTTCATGTCTGCGACTTGTATTTCTTTCCCTTATCAGAGTGGCTTTTTTCTAAGAATTTTGCCAGGACAACTTCTTGTTGCCGTGGTTCTTTTACGTGCGCTAAATAATTACGTGTAACACACGGGACCTCGGTATATCGTCTCATCCGAAAGACTAGCGCCCAGGGACCACCACTCATGGGTCATTAATGGATGGGGGGAAAATTTTCCGGTCCGAACGGAGGTACGAACCGCCGCACACTTCAGACCCGGACTTTTCGCTTTCTTGACAGGCGCGTTACCTTTTAGACACCGTCCACACATAACATCCTGTGCACACGAAAACATCTGTGCAGACTTTTGAAAGAAGAATGTCGCGCCAGCGGAAGGAAAAATGTTATACAGTTTCAAAGAAATCATATGACATTGTGCAGTTGATTAAGCCTTCATGGGAATGGGATAGCTCAGTGGTCAGAGCACTCCCTTATTTCCCAAGCTTAAGGTTAAACCGCATCGAGCGTGGGTTCCCAAATAGTGGGTAACCGTTTACGTGCTTGGCCTCAGTACAGTCCCCCAAGTTCAACCAGCTGTGAAATAGCGACTTCCCTCTTTAGGGACAGGAAGGTAAGCATGCGAGGGAGAGGAGATTGGGTGGAGCGCCGCCCTTGGAGAGCTGAGTTCTCTGACATCTCTCTCCCAACGACCGCATCGGTTATGGGCCCACTTATCAACATTTGCTCACCTCCTCCCTGTAGTCAGAAATGCCCCTTCTTTAACAGGTAACAAAGGTCGCATGTGCACAATTTTCCACTGGTTGAAGATGAGTTTCACCAGGGGAGAAAAACCCAACAAAAAAAGGAAAATAGACTTATGATTGTATTTCCACACCCACAAGACACAATAAATGAAAGATGTAAGTGTAAAAGATTTATTCAACAAATAGCACAGAAAAAACTATTAAAGGGCTGCTTGCAAATAATGATCTTGAGTAGTACGGGTTCCTGTGACTACTTTAGTTTCTCCTTTTTATTTAAAACGTGTTTTCTGGCAAATCGATTCCGCTTAAGGAAATTTTACAGACGAGGACAGCACAAATGCTACAACTAATAGTATGTGTTTTAAAGAAACAAAAACCATTCACAGAATGTTTCAATAGTAGTATGTGTTTTTAAAAAAAAACATTCACAATGTTGCAAATAGTAGCATGTGTTGAAAAGAATCACTAGGGCTATTGCACATCTGCTTGACTTTTGCTTTTTTTTTAAAATTGATCTATAATCCTTTTTACTCATTCCAGGAAAACTGTTGTTTTAGTGATAGGGAAACAATTAAAAAAGGGAATGAAACAGTTCCAAATAAGGTTTATGCTGGACCAGTCATAGCTACAGTTTAATATATGTGTGCAAGTATCAAAATGAGAAATATACGTCATCACTTGCCCGTACTGTATGTTTTCATAATGCCTATTGCTGAAATAAAAAAAATGTTGAATACAAAGCATAAAAAATAGTGAAATAAAATGGCACACATATTTATTAATGTTATTTGATGACTTTGACACACATACACTTAATACTTGACCAGATTAATCTACATGCCGTTATTTGGGGTGTTATGAAATACATCATTCATGTACAAATGGCAGTGCCTACCCTTGGGTTTGGTTATGTTTTTTGTTTTTTACTTGCTGTTGTAACTGTGATTTACCTACGAAACTTCTTATTTACTACGAAATTTTGCTTGGGACAACCTGTCCTGAGGTACTTTGAATTAGTTTGTGTGCGAGACATGCGTATTGCTCATAGACCTGCTCCGTTATGGTTCTCCTTCTGAAAAAAGAATAGCACTCAAACCTGGTGTGTGCGGTTGTCGTGTGTGTTGTGTGCGTGCGCGTGCGCGTGTTTGTGTGTACGTATGCGTGTACCTCAAGTGAGTCGTGCAGGGCCCCTTCACTTGTTGTAGCATACAGGTGTGTTCAGCAGTGCCCCGTGCCATCAGTCGGTGGTAGATCTTACTTCTTCTATTGAGTGTAATGCATTGATTTTACCAACACACAAAGAACTTCTACAACCTCTAGAAATTGATTTCACATACTCTGCACCTCTGAGTCAGCTCTCTCTCTCTCTCTCTCTCTCTCTCTCTCTCTCTCTCTCTTCTCTCTCTCTCTCGCTCTCTCTCTCTCTCTCTCTCTAATATCACCATATCCCAGTGTTAATATTGGATGGATGACCTCCACCACCACCCTCCCTCAATGTGTAGGCACGCCTATGGGCCAAAACCCGTTAAACGGCTCGGATATGTGACTCTCTCTCTCTCCTCCCTCTCTCTCTCTCTCTCTCTCTCTCTCTCTCTCTCTCTCTCTCTCTCTATCTCTTCTCTCTCTCTCTCTTCTCTTCTCTTTTTCAGTGTTCAGTGAGCTCTCTCTCTCACGCACGCACACCGCACCAAACCACACACACACACACACACACACATACACACCGACACACACACACATACACACACACACACTCACACACACCACACACGCGACACACACAATGTTCCTGCTACAACGTTATGACATTTCACACCGAATAAGAAATTAGCTTGTATGAATGCTTTTACATACCTTAACATATCGGCAACATTTTTTTCCGAGTCCGGCATAAATTGCCAACATTTTCCAAAAAGCAAACTGTTTACGGTGTGCGCGAAATGGTATGTGTGCATCCACATATGGGGACTTGTTTTATAGTCTCATCCGAAGGGATTTTGTGGGAGTGGAGTCAATACATATGTTAATTCCAGCGGGAAAATCCCCTTGTACTGAGTCTGTGCTGGCTTGAATACGGGTTCAATCCTTAGCCATCACATCACGCTGTAGACTCTAACCACTAGGCCATCTCACCACCCATGAAAAAGGTAAACAGTAAAGATGTTCCATAACCTATGTGGTGTAGGGGAACAAGTCATAGAGACCTGCATCTCCCAGGAATCGGAATTATCCGGCGGCGCCATCTCCTCTCCCTGGCTGCTTTACCTTCCATGGACCCCTAAAAGAGGGCAGGTGACCTATCTCAGCTGGGTGAATGGGAGGCTGTACCTGAAGCAAGGCGCGCAAACGGTCACCCATCAACTGGTAACCTCACTTCGAGGCTGCTTAACCTTGGCTGGTGGGGAAAGCGAGTGCTCCGACCACTGAGCTATCCCGTCCCCTGTACAGACAGGAGAACTGGACTTTGAACACGGTTATGACAGGAATGCAACCTATGCGTGCGTGTGTTAGTCTTTCCGCCTGTGTTCTATATGTTAATAGAATACAGTATTAACTTTAATCGATATGTGTAGTACTAGTAGTTCTTCAGTTTAACGTCCTTCCACTAAATAGTGATATCAGTCGAGAAAAGTGTGTGTATGTGTGTGTGCAGTGCGTGCGTAGTGTGTTCGTGAGCGCAGCGGCATGTGCGTGTGTGTGTGTGTTGAGTGTGTGTGTAGGGGGGGAGGGGAGGTATCACCATTAACTAATCCAATCGCAATATACAAAAAACTATTACGAAAAAGCATAAACAAGAATTCTGAAAAGAAAAAAAAACCAAAACCACAGCAAAACAAAAAATAACCCCAAAAAACATCAAACAGCAAAAATACTAGCTTTCCCAATTCATATAACTTGAAGCTATCATTATATCAGAGGAGTCTGAAAATTGGAGTATGGCTTAATGATAATACAATTTCTTTCATTATTGGAAATGTTTATAGAAACTTGCAGTAAGCTACGGACTGGGAAGGCAGGAAGATGTTTTTTCAGATCTCTGCTTCGTAAAAAGATTGTGATCATTGTAAGAGATTTTTCACCACAGATACATGTTGCTTTAAAAAAAAATTTAGTTCTAAAAGCATTAAGCTTAAACTGTCGATAAGAGATTCAAACATTTTCTAGATTCATGTAAAATTACGTATTTGATCTTATCAAAAGACTATCACATGGGCTACATCATCACTCCAGGGATAACCGGTATTTGGTTTCTTAATAAAAGTGTTTCTTTTTAAAGTGTTTCCAACAATTACATTTTTTAACTGCTATAAGCCCTCATGTGGATGGATAGAGGAACACTTAAGCTGCAAGACCCATCAGTATGCTCAGCCTCTATATTTTGCTTTTTTGTAAGTTTTTCATTAAATTCAATACCACAGTGCGAGGGTATCCAGCAAAAGGTAACACCAGTGACTCGTATCATCAGAAAAATGAATTAGAATGGACTAATCTCAATTATGGTATTGTCTCACTTTTGAACATGAAGTTTTTCAGGGAAAGTACGACTGACTGGAATTCAAAACAGGAAATGCGTTGAAATATGTCTTAGAAAAATGTCTAGAAGAATAATCTAAAGCCATCAAAATAGCAGACAAATCTGCAGTAAAATAGATCGATTTTTTTTCCTACATAAATTATCCTCTCTATTTTCAAGAGGAATGACAAACCGCTGCACCGCTCATTGGTTGTTGAAAAGGGAACCATCTGTGTAGATTTTTAATGATTTGGATATGTAGTTTGTCATATTCTTTTACTGATGCGCTAAAAATATTTTCACTACCTTTTTTCGTTTTAAAGAGAATAATTTACGTCAAAATTAGCTCTTCTTAGTTACCATGGGGGACAAGGCGAGGAGCGTGAATCTTCGATGTAGCTATTTTTTCGTGGGAAAAAAATTATTGCTTGATCAACTAATGTGAAGCATAGGTTCTAGCTGTTGTACAGAGGATAGAATGGGCTCTTTTTGGAAAAGTTGACATCAGATTAAAGTTTTTTTCGTTGTCCACATTGGGTTCTTGGTGTTGAACAACGTAAAGAGATATTTTCGGCCACAACCAGTTGTCTGAATTTGTCTAATGACAAATTTCCTATCTCTTATATGGTACCCATGGTACGATGGCATGAAAAGGTTACCCCCCAGAGCTAATCGAAAAAGCCTTGCAGTTAGTCTTGTCATTTTCTGTAATAAAATTATTTTGGAGCATGAAAATGCTTCCTGGCCATAATGAGTCTGGAACGCACTAAAATATAATGCCAAATGTTTTAAAACAGCTACATCATAAGCCCACACTTGTTTACTTAATACTTTCGAAGATTAAGACTTTTCCAAGCCTTAGTATTTAAATAAATCATGTGATAAATTTTCCAACTTAGTGTAGACATAAAATATCTCCTAAAATTCCAAAGTTTTATATTCCCACACTTTCCCATCTATTGAAAAAACAGGTAGAACTGGGGGGTTAGTGCATTATTGAAAAGTAATAGGTTAGTCTTTCTGGAGCAATGAAAGACCATTCTCAAAAATGTAGTCATTATGTTTGTTTAGCTTCAAGCTGATACATTAATTTTTTTGTATAGTTTAGATGCCTCTTTGGTGTCTTTATTTTTCATCGTTAACATTCACCCACATACAACTGTCATCAGCATACTGGACGTGGAGGGAATTATGGAGAGGCACTGAGGAAGATCATAAAGAAAGAATATTGAAAAAGATGTGGAGCGATAACTCGATCCCTGTGGGAATGCCCATTGTTGGCAACGCAAAGTGGAATAGGAATTTCCTACTTTGGCCTGATACATCTTTCTGAGAGAATTCTTTATTATTATGATACATATTACCAGATAAGCCATAGTTTTTAGTTTATATAGTAATCGTTTATGCCACACCTGATCATATGCTTTCTTTATATCAAAAAAGGTGGCAAGCACATTTTTCCTACTAGCAAATTGGTGTTTAATTGATATGTGTTTTACCATGCACATGCAACATGTTATACCAATTTGTTTTCGTACTGGTGTCATAATTAATGTGTGCGAATGTTTCTACTGTGTGTGGTGTGTGTGAGTGGGTGGTGCGGGCGCGCGCGCGCGCGTGTGTGTGTGAATGTGTTTAAGCTGTTTGTGAATGTGTGAATGCGTAGGCATAATTGTGCACGCATGTAGTGTTTGTGAGTTTGTGGGTGATATGTATGACTAGCTGAAATACTGCTGATCTGTGTTTTTTAAAGTATTCTATGGGGACGGGATAGCTCAGTGGCAAGAGCACTCGCTTTTCCCGCCAGCCAATGTTAGACAGCATCGAGCGTGGTCACCCCTTGGATGGGTGACTATTTGCGCGCCTTAGCAACAGTGCGTCCCCGTTCACCAGCTGTCATGGGTCCTGCCCTCTTTTGGGTCAGGGAAGATACAGCAGCAAAAGAGGAGGAAATGGGCGCCGCCTCATATGATGGTCCTAGAGGAAGTGAGGTCTCTTACTCCTCCGCTCACAAAGACCACATAGTTATTGGACACCTTCACCATTTTTACTTTACTTTATATTGTTATGGTTGCCTGCTGATGTCGGCTACTGTGTTGTTGTTGTGTTGTTGTTTTTCTTTTATTGTGATACGATGTTTATATATTTACTGTTTCTATGCATGACTTGTAACCCGTATGAACTTCTCTGTCTTTCCGATAATAAAGTATTTGAATTGAATTCAGAGAAGTTGTTCTGTGGGCATCTCTTCAGAGGGAAAAATGGCAGATCAAAGAATGGTTGCAGCGTTGACTGAAAAAATGGTCATGTCGCCCAGTTTTAAAACGATGACTAGAGATCAACAATTTTGAAGAAAAACAACAACTGGAGTATGCTGGACACGCCACAGAGGACCACAAGAACCTTTGGATGTACATCAGTCTTGCAGGGGAGGGGGGGGCCGTGGCAGCTAGAAGACCAGCAGAATCACACTTACACACACACACATGCACACATACACACACACACACACAACATGACAAGAGCAGAGCGATAAGAGGGAGTAGGAGGGGGAGAGAGACATAGGACAGACAGGACAGAAATGATAACCAAACGGTGACAGGTCAGAGTCAAAATGACGAAGACAGAGAAGAAACACGAGATTCAGACAGTCAAACAGACAGAGATATGGAAAGACAGTATGGAAACGCGAAGAAAGAGAGAGATTAGAGAGAGAGAGAGAAGGAGGAGAGAGAGAGAGATGAGAGAGAGAGAGGAGAGAGTGAGAGGAGAGAGTGAGACAAAGGACAGGAGACAGAGCGAGACAGACAGCACAAAGACCGCAGTCACACAGGACAGACAGAAGAACATTAGACAAAGATAATTCTTAAAAAAGCAAACGAGGCCCAATCCACAGATGGCAGGAGAGACAGGCACACGTCTGTAAGGCAATCAGACAGATAGACGATTTTTAGACAGAAAAAATCGTTATCATATAACGATTATAATCAAGTCAACAGGGACACCAAGCTTTCTCCGCAGTTTGAGTCTTCACTAGAATATACTCAAACCAAAACATGCCAAGCTAGCATCAGCAGTTTTTCGGAAGAGTTAGGCCATTGTTATGCGGTGGAAAACAGATGCACAAAATTTAACAAAAACCCGCATACACACGGGGGACTGGATGCACTGAGTGGCTTATCAATTATCCTTGATATAAAAGAATTTAAAAAAAATAAAATAAACATTGTATTTGAACTTGGTTTTTGTTGTTTTTTGTTCTTGGCTGAGTTCCTTCGAGGTTTACCGATGAGGTACTTTACTTATGTGTCTGTGTTTGCACACCATTAAGGTTGCTGTATCCGAATTGTGGGTATGTTATGCTTGATACGTTTGTGTTTCCCGTAACCCACCCCAAAACGCTGAATCAGATACGAGGTCTTTAACTTTCTAGTAAAGTAGTTAGTTATTTTTTGCATATTTGATCCTCTATATGTGAGTATTACACACCGAAAAGATCATGGCACGATGAAGGTTTGCACTTTGAAGCTGACCTCAGAGATCGTTAAACAACATGGAAGTCATAAGGGTGTTAACCACCCGCTCTAATGTCCGTCATTTCTTCGAATTCTTTTTCGTCTCGTCAAGCACTGAGGACAGCATCTATTGTTGTCCTTTATTGAGCGAAAAAATGTGTCACGCTGTACGTTAAGTGCCTGTACAAGTTCAGGCCCTAGCGCATCCAACTTCGGCATAAGAGATAATAGTTATCTTCTGGGAAAAAGGCAAGGGGTATGGACCAAAAGGACAGAAAATTAGACCGAAGGTGGTGTCAGGTAGAAAGGAAACAAAGCAGAAGAAGAACCAAACAGAGTGAATGAAAAGAGAAAATTTCCAAATTTCCAAAAATAAGTACAGGGATACTGACGGCCCCACCCCACCCCCCCCCACCCTGTCGGCATTCCCACTTCGAATAATAGGTGCTGTTTGCAGGATTTGCAGGCACTTGCTTATACATATATGAGTGGCTAGGGTGGCTTCCTTAAACACTGTTAGTGTCAGCTCTCATACAATTGCAAATGGACACAGATATCCCTTTGTGTTGTGGTTGAGTCAGTGGTGCACGCAATTATGCAGTGCCTTGTCATTTAATGATTCCGTTGAAGCTACAGCAGGTGGAGTTGAGGTCAGAGTCGTCATTTGCTATTGTTGTTTGTTTTGTTGTTCTCTCTCTCTCTCTCTTCTCTCTCTCTTCTCTTCTCTCTCTCTCTCTCTCTCTCTCTCGCGGCGCGCGCGCGCGCGTAGCGCGCGCTCTCTCGGATGCGGAAGAAGCAACAGGGGCGCGTTACTTTTTCAAAGCTGCAGAAAAATTGTAATTCTGTCTAAACTACCAGTTGAAGGACTTCAGCGACCTGTGGAGAAACCTAAAGCGCCCTGCGACTGATAATGCAGTCTCAGCTGGAAGGTGGCGGGGAGGGGGATAATGTGGGTTTTTGTCTTGTGACTGAAGCCAGGTTGACACAGCATGTCCAACATATATGGCGGGATCCTTACAGTGAATTGCAACAGGCATGCAATACTACAGGAAAAAAGCTTCTCCCAAATTCGCCGCGACCAGGGAGCACATTCCAGAAGAATTAAAAGAAAGCAGGCGGTTGTTGTGTGTGACAGTGACTGTGTCTTCAGTGCCTTGTGTCGCCAGACAGTGAGTGTAGAACAGTCGAGTGCAGTATGTGCAGATACACATGAAATAGACATGCCAAACTGCACAACACGCGATACAGCAAGAACACATCAATTGTGCTGCCAATCATTGGGATAGGAATCCCCAGGTTTGTCGACTGTAGTGCCGAATGTGTGTTTGGGTTGTGCAGCCCGATAGGCTATCATCGAGTATGATTATACTTGTTTAGAGGATTTGACACACAGGATTGTCACACAATGCGTTGTTCTCTGACTGACAGATCTGTCATAAAAGACCGACGAGACAGCCACGAAATAAACACTTCAGTAAACTGTTCTCAATCATTCAAGATGGTACAGATTTTGTGACATGCGAGTTCTGATGACACTTATTTATTATCCAACACGCATGCAAATCAGAACACTGATTGCAGTGTGTGTGTTAAAACTGGTTTTGTTAAGCAGCAAGACAAAAAACAGGTTAAAAGAGGAATGTGTCAGGCTCGCCAGTTTGCAGATAGGAGCGAATCCAGGACACACCATACAGGGAAAACCTTAACAAGTGCTTCACGTGATTTAGCGACTTTCGTGATCTCTGCAGTTTGACCTTGGCTGACAGTGTGTGTAGAGAGGACTTGGCACAAAAAAGCTCGAAAAATGTCGTAATAATACTTGTGACAGTAGAGAGTTTCTGATTGGCTGTACATTATGATTCAATGCCTGGTTTCCCTGTCATGTAATTGCGTTTTGCTGAAAAGCTTTGATGCTTGGGTGAGCTTCTATCAGCATAACCGCATATAAATTTCGTGGAAAAAACTGTGGTGTTCTCCTCAATCTAAAAGCTATTCAGAATCCGGAGTGGCGAAGGCAAGATAATTTTTTTCTATCTTATCGTCGATGATTATTATTGGGATCAAATCGGTTTGCTAAGTTTATTGCTGAAGCACTGCAAATTACGACCAATTACAGCTAAGTTCCAATTAGTTTAAATTTGTGAATAAACTAAGTAAAAATATATTATATGTAAACTCCAGCATTTTGTGAATCAACAACATTATATGCACACACACACGCACACACACACACACACTGAAACACATTTATGACACACACACGCACGCACGCACGAGCAGGCGTTGCGCCGGCACACACCTCACACACACACACACATCACACCACATACACAACACATACACACACACACACACTGAAACACATTATTGCACACACACAACAACACACACACCACACACACACACACTAGCACACACACACACACGACGAATGACACGCATACCACACACACGCACGCACGTATGCACACGCACACACACACACCAGTGTAGTTTTTAATCCAGTTCCCATACTGGATCAAAATTGGACTTAACTTTACGGCGCGCATACACACATTTATACGCATATCTCAATGTAAATAATACATGCCTACCGCATATATCATACATACTTACTACATAATACAAACATACATCCATACATACAAACATACAAGATACAGGACAGATATGCATACATACATACATATATGCATAACATACATACATACATACATATATTAATACTACACCACATACATACTTAATACAGACATACATACATACATAATACATACTTACATCAATACATACATACACAATGCCAGATACCTACATTACATACATACATACAATTACATTAAATATATACACACATACATAACCATGAACATGCCCTATATATGCCCATTGCACACTGACATTCATTGGGAACCTTTCCTTCAACCCAAAACAGACCACCTCCCTGTTTCAGCCAGAGGGCCAACAACAGGGCCACACCACACTGTACACACCACACTGACCACACCACAAATGAAACCACACACTGTACACACCACATGTACACACACCACTGTACAAAACACAATGAACACACCACACTGAACAACCACACTGACACACCACACTTTACTCACCACACTGTACACACCCACACTGAACAAACCTCACTGTACACACCACACTGTACAACCACACTGTATACACCACACTGTACACACAAACACTGTACACACACATGTACACACCACATGTAACACCACACTGTACACACAAACATGCTTTACACACCCATGGTACACACACCACACTGTACTCACCACGCTGTACACACCACATGTACACACCACACTGTACACACCACGCTGTACACTCCACGCTGTACACACCACACTGTTACACACCACACTGTAACACACCACACGTACACACCACCGCGGACACCACCACACTGCACACACCACACTTGTAAACACCACACTGTTAACCACACGTACACACCACACTGTGCCACACCACATGTACACACCAAACTGTGACACACCATGTGCACACCACACTGTACACACCACACTGTGCACACAACTGTACACACCACACTGTGCACACCACTGTACACACCACACTGTACACACCACACTGTACACACCACACTGTACACACCACACTGTACACACCACACTGTGCACACCACTGTACACACCACACTGTACACACCACACTGTACACACCACACTGTGCACACAACTGTACACACCACACTGTAAACACCACACTGTGCACACCACTGTACACACCACCGGTACACACCATACTATACACCCCCCCACTGTACACACAACACTGTAACACCACAATGTAGACACCACCTGTACACTCCACACTGTACACACACACTGTTAACACCACACTGTACACACAACACACACTGTACCCACCAAAATGTACACACCAACACCACACTGTACACACACACTGTGCAACACCACACTGTATACACCACCTGTAACACAACACTGTACAACCACACTGTACACACCAACTGTACACACCACACTGTATAACACACTGTTCACACACCACACGGAACACACCACACAGTACACACCACACTGTACACACCACGCTGTACACACCACGCTAGTACACCACCACACTGGTACACACCACATGTTACACACCACATATCAAAACCCCATTAGATGACTATCTCGAACGGCGCCATAAAGAGGGGGGGGACTCGGATGACACTGCACTGTGTTGTCCCCCGCGGAGACAAATGAATCAAGCGTGTCTCATGTCGCTTGACGTAGTCAAAGTTAACGTCAACATTGTATTTCCACATGGCACATTGAATACGCATTGCTTTTGTTTTCTTCACCAAGCTATTGTACATGATGTAGTTTGGATGTATTGATATTGTATTTTTTTCCCGTTGAGTCTTGATGCGATATATAGAATCTTTAACGTGCATATGCGATTTTCTGCATGTGTGTGTGCATAGAATGTTAAAGACTCCGGCAGGCCTCCACTTAGAGTTGACCTGGAAGTGGTAAAAACATATTCTTTTAATTTCCTTGTGTTGTCGCTGTGGAAAGTTCAAATCCACGACTTCATGGACTTGACGATCATAGAAAATAAACTCTCTGTTCTTAAGTTAATTGCGTATTTATGCATGTATGTGTGTGTATGTGTGTGTGTGTGTATGCTAGTATGTTGTGTGCATGTATTGTATGTATGTATGTATTGTTGTATGTATTGCATGTATGTATGTGTGTATGTATGTATGTATGTATGTGTGTACTGTAGTGTGCATGTGTGTAAGCATGTGTGTATGTGTGTATGTATGCTGTGTATGTATGTATGTATGTGTGTATGTATGTACGTTATGTATGCATGTATGTATGTATGTATGTATGTATGATATGTATGTATGTATGTATGTATGTATGTGGTATCGAGTAGTATGAATGTATGTGTGTGTATGTGTGTTTTCGTTTTTCAGATTATACCGTCTTTGATATGTGACGAGTGTGTGTAAGTATGTATGTGTGTATGCATGTATGCATGTAGGTAGGTATTTATTTTTTTCTTTATTTCTTTTGTTTCAAGAATAATGGAATAAGCATGCATGTGCTTGTTCATCCAGTCTCCGTGTGTATGCAGTTTTGTTTGACACCATTACTGTTACAGCTATAGCCCCTAAGCAGTCTGCACTCTGTGTACATTTATACTTTGTATTCAAAGACTCACAATAAGAAATGGAAGCAGCTGTTTGGCTAAAATAGCAGGCAAGTTTGTAATTTACCCCCGTCGGGGATTCTGGGGGTCTTTTCTGTCATAAAGAGCATCTCCCCTTCTGGAAACTCTGTGCTGGAAATTCCCTCTTTTCTATCCAACACCAATTCGCATTTTTTCCAGGATAGACTTGAAATATATAATTCTATCATATGCCGAGGTGGGTGCACTTAGTCTGTTTGTCAGGCGACTTATCGGCAACGCATGCATGTTCGTCATAATGATGTGCAGGACAATGTATGTGTCTGCAGCGTTCTGAGAGAAGAAGAAGAAGAAGAAGAAGAAGAAGAAGTGAAGATTGAGAAGGATGGAAGAAGAAGAAGAAGAAGATGTAAAGAGGAGGCGGAGAAGGAGGAGGGGGAAGTGGACGGAGGAGGAGGTGGAGGAGGCGTTTTTTTTTATTCAAATGAAGCTATAAGAAAGAGTGTGTGTGTCCGAGTTTAAAGTAAAATCTTCATTTCTAAGCAACATGGAATTTTACTTTGTTCAAGGAGATTTTAAGTGATTAGATTATAATTACAATTATAACATCAACCAACAACAATAATAATGATAATAATAAAATTATAATAATATAATAATAATAATAAATAATAATAATAATAATAATAATTACAACACTGATAATTATCATCATATCATCATCATCATCATCATCATCATCATCATCATAATCATCATAGTGATATTAATATTTAGACTTTGCTTAGCGCGGTATAGTAATTTAAGCAAACAAATCAAAGCGATTACATTAATTTAAACATTCATATGTTTTTGGTTTTTTTTGCATCCATTCACCAAAGAGTAACTGAATTTTAACTTTGCCTTGGCGCGCGCGCGCACGCACACACAACACACACACACACACACACCCACACACACACGAACACCGTGATTAAAAGAGGGTGATGAAGATGTAGATGTCGATAGAAAGTAAGAAACGGCTGGAGGTGAGCTATAGGGACAGGCACTAGGTCGGATAGAATTGTGTGTTGAGTTTGGATTAATATCGAAAGTATCAAATGTAGGCTTGTGTCGAAGTGAGACAGCCAGATAAACGAACGGGAAATGCAGAAATAGAGAAGATCACGGCCATTACAGTACTCTTGAAAGCATAATGCATCTGGAGCGGAACGGATGGGGAGCGAGTGGAGTATACAGGTGAAGACCTGTACTGGGTTATGAGCGTGCAGCTTGTGGAGCATGTGTAACAAAGGGTGCAAACTCTTACCATTCCCTCTTTGTGAGACAGGTTGTCAGTGACGAAATCGCAAGATAATAGTGATGTGCACTGATTTTCTGTCTTTCTTACCACTAGTCGAGCTGCAGAGTTGTGTATAGTTGAAGTTGGGGAGATGGATCATGCTGACAGACCAGCCAAAAGAGAATCACAATTGTCTAGACATGACACAATGAGAGATGTGACAAGTTTGGATGTTGCAATAGCGTCAGCTGTTATGGCCACCTGAATGACGCAATGAAGAGATGTTTGAGCTACCAACACACAGCCCATGTTTCCTTCCTATTCAGGTTCAGTCAGACAATTGACCTGTCGTTTGACTTGTCAGTGTGAAGAGGCCAAAGAGTCACACATATCTTTAGAAGGTGTGGAAGTCAAAGGCAAACTGATAATCCGAGTTAACACACAAACTGTGTCATACTACAAAACATGCTGGGAAAGTTAAGCAATTATGTGGAAATATAAATTTACCGTGTAACACCTTGTCTAGGGCTCGTTAACACAGACATGTTTTCTACAGTTGAGGTGAGATCTTGGCATTGATACAAGGAACCATGTAAAGTAGGATTTTAATCTGTTCTTAATATGTACATGGTTACACAGTTTAATCTGAGATTAAATTTTGACGATGGTGACAGCTTGATATTGGCTCTCTGCTGTGTGTGTATGTGTGTTGTGTTTTTGGTGGTTTTTGGGTGTTTTTGGTGTGGTGTGTGGTCTGTGTGTGTGGTGTGTGAGTTGTTTGTTGAACTGGAGGGGGATATAAATAACGGGGCTGAATAGAATTGGCTTCTCTCTCAAGGTGCTGGGCATCCTTTGCTGACTGCTATGGTTGGCTGGGGCGTTAATACAAGGAACGACAGTGGGGTTAATTCTGTACCCTGCTTTGCCCTTTACAGAATTGCACAGTGTGCATTTTTTTCTGAGATTTAAAATTTTACGAGCTGGAGCTATAACAAGACTGGATTGGATTCGATCAGATTGAATAGGGTAAGGTGTGGAATTCCAGTCTTTACGTACAAAAGTATTAGTATTTTTCGATGGTTAAAGTCAAGAACATGACATGATGACTGCATGGGTGCGATTGTATATGATTTTTATAAGTATAATTGTATTACTTCCTGTGATAATGTTTCTATTTGTCATTTATATATATCAGATAAAGTGCTGGTATTGGTATAGGATTATTTGTAATGTGTGCAAGCGTTGATGGTCGTCTACTGTGCTGTTTATCGTCTGTTGGTAACTGTTTTTCCTATTTATTTTTATGCTAGGCGTGTAACACGCTTGGATTTACTGTTTGTGAGATATGGAAGTTGTTTGAATTAATATTGAAAACATGGTACTATTTGCAGAAATAGTTTCGGGTAAGCCTAGGTCCATAGAATTTCACACCCAAACTTCGACTTTCAAGGGGAAATACTCGTTTAGTTTTCAATTTCTTCAGGAAAACATAGCCTACAGTACACCAAAGAATTGAAATAAATAGAGGATCTCGCCAGAGTGGCCCAAACAATTAAGTTATTGTGCCTATTTGAACTTTGCTTAGAAATCTTAGCCTACAGGGAACCGAAGAAACCAATGCTTACTGTTTCAAAATCTTCTTCAAAATCAATCATTTTGCAGATGATGATACGACAGTCTTTCTAAAAGGAGATTAACTATCCCATAAACAGTTTTTGGTAATGCTTGTGAAATGTGATGATTTCTATTAATGATGAGGGGGAAACTACGATATTTAGTTAAGGAATAATGAAACTATTAACACCCATTTAGTAGAAATTACCTGGTTTGAAGCATCACAACTCCCCTTCATAAAGTCTTCAAGGAGGCATTAACCTCAGATCCATGTAGAAACGTATACATAATAATAATAATAATAATAATAATAATAATAATAATAATAATGTATGGAATTTATATAGCCGCTGAAATCTTGTAAAGCACAAATCAAAGCGCTCAGATTCTTTCATACACTTTAAGTCATGGCAGTTTCTCTCCGTGAAATATATGCTGCTCTCCCCGGGCAGAGCGGGTCGGCGGCGTCGCACAAAGCGCAGCGGCATCCCATTTTTTCTTTTCTTTTTCATGTCTGCGACTTGTATTTCTTTCCCTTATCAGAGTGGCTTTTTTCTAAGAATTTTGCCAGGACAACTTCTTGTTGCCGTGGTTCTTTTACGTGCGCTAAATAATTACGTGTAACACACGGGACCTCGGTATATCGTCTCATCCGAAAGACTAGCGCCCAGGGACCACCACTCATGGGTCATTAATGGATGGGGGGAAAATTTTCCGGTCCGAACGGAGGTACGAACCGCCGCACACTTCAGACCCGGACTTTTCGCTTTCTTGACAGGCGCGTTACCTTTTAGACACCGTCCACACATAACATCCTGTGCACACGAAAACATCTGTGCAGACTTTTGAAAGAAGAATGTCGCGCCAGCGGAAGGAAAAATGTTATACAGTTTCAAAGAAATCATATGACATTGTGCAGTTGATTAAGCCTTCATGGGAATGGGATAGCTCAGTGGTCAGAGCACTCCCTTATTTCCCAAGCTTAAGGTTAAACCGCATCGAGCGTGGGTTCCCAAATAGTGGGTAACCGTTTACGTGCTTGGCCTCAGTACAGTCCCCCAAGTTCAACCAGCTGTGAAATAGCGACTTCCCTCTTTAGGGACAGGAAGGTAAGCATGCGAGGGAGAGGAGATTGGGTGGAGCGCCGCCCTTGGAGAGCTGAGTTCTCTGACATCTCTCTCCCAACGACCGCATCGGTTATGGGCCCACTTATCAACATTTGCTCACCTCCTCCCTGTAGTCAGAAATGCCCCTTCTTTAACAGGTAACAAAGGTCGCATGTGCACAATTTTCCACTGGTTGAAGATGAGTTTCACCAGGGGAGAAAAACCCAACAAAAAAAGGAAAATAGACTTATGATTGTATTTCCACACCCACAAGACACAATAAATGAAAGATGTAAGTGTAAAAGATTTATTCAACAAATAGCACAGAAAAAACTATTAAAGGGCTGCTTGCAAATAATGATCTTGAGTAGTACGGGTTCCTGTGACTACTTTAGTTTCTCCTTTTTATTTAAAACGTGTTTTCTGGCAAATCGATTCCGCTTAAGGAAATTTTACAGACGAGGACAGCACAAATGCTACAACTAATAGTATGTGTTTTAAAGAAACAAAAACCATTCACAGAATGTTTCAATAGTAGTATGTGTTTTTAAAAAAAAACATTCACAATGTTGCAAATAGTAGCATGTGTTGAAAAGAATCACTAGGGCTATTGCACATCTGCTTGACTTTTGCTTTTTTTTTAAAATTGATCTATAATCCTTTTTACTCATTCCAGGAAAACTGTTGTTTTAGTGATAGGGAAACAATTAAAAAAGGGAATGAAACAGTTCCAAATAAGGTTTATGCTGGACCAGTCATAGCTACAGTTTAATATATGTGTGCAAGTATCAAAATGAGAAATATACGTCATCACTTGCCCGTACTGTATGTTTTCATAATGCCTATTGCTGAAATAAAAAAAATGTTGAATACAAAGCATAAAAAATAGTGAAATAAAATGGCACACATATTTATTAATGTTATTTGATGACTTTGACACACATACACTTAATACTTGACCAGATTAATCTACATGCCGTTATTTGGGGTGTTATGAAATACATCATTCATGTACAAATGGCAGTGCCTACCCTTGGGTTTGGTTATGTTTTTTGTTTTTTACTTGCTGTTGTAACTGTGATTTACCTACGAAACTTCTTATTTACTACGAAATTTTGCTTGGGACAACCTGTCCTGAGGTACTTTGAATTAGTTTGTGTGCGAGACATGCGTATTGCTCATAGACCTTGCGTTATGGTCTCCTCTGAAAAAAGAATAGCACTCAAACCCTGTTGTGTGTGTGTGTGTGTGTGTGTGTGTGCGTGCGCGTGCGCGTGTTTGTGTGTACGTATGCGTGTACCTCAAGTGAGTCGTGCAGGGCCCCTTCACTTGTTGTAGCATACAGGTGTGTTCAGCAGTGCCCCGTGCCATCAGTCGGTGGTAGATCTTACTTCTTCTATTGAGTGTAATGCATTGATTTTACCAACACACAAAGAACTTCTACAACCTCTAGAAATTGATTTCACATACTCTGCACCTCTGAGTCAGCTCTCTCTCTCTCTCTCTCTCTCTCTCTCTCTCTCTCTCTCTTCTCTCTCTCTCTCGCTCTCTCTCTCTCTCTCTCTCTAATATCACCATATCCCAGTGTTAATATTGGATGGATGACCTCCACCACCACCCTCCCTCAATGTGTAGGCACGCCTATGGGCCAAAACCCGTTAAACGGCTCGGATATGTGACTCTCTCTCTCTCCTCCCTCTCTCTCTCTCTCTCTCTCTCTCTCTCTCTCTCTCTCTCTCTCTCTATCTCTTCTCTCTCTCTCTCTTCTCTTCTCTTTTTCAGTGTTCAGTGAGCTCTCTCTCTCACGCACGCACACCGCACCAAACCACACACACACACACACACACACATACACACCGACACACACACACATACACACACACACACTCACACACACCACACACGCGACACACACAATGTTCCTGCTACAACGTTATGACATTTCACACCGAATAAGAAATTAGCTTGTATGAATGCTTTTACATACCTTAACATATCGGCAACATTTTTTTCCGAGTCCGGCATAAATTGCCAACATTTTCCAAAAAGCAAACTGTTTACGGTGTGCGCGAAATGGTATGTGTGCATCCACATATGGGGACTTGTTTTATAGTCTCATCCGAAGGGATTTTGTGGGAGTGGAGTCAATACATATGTTAATTCCAGCGGGAAAATCCCCTTGTACTGAGTCTGTGCTGGCTTGAATACGGGTTCAATCCTTAGCCATCACATCACGCTGTAGACTCTAACCACTAGGCCATCTCACCACCCATGAAAAAGGTAAACAGTAAAGATGTTCCATAACCTATGTGGTGTAGGGGAACAAGTCATAGAGACCTGCATCTCCCAGGAATCGGAATTATCCGGCGGCGCCATCTCCTCTCCCTGGCTGCTTTACCTTCCATGGACCCCTAAAAGAGGGCAGGTGACCTATCTCAGCTGGGTGAATGGGAGGCTGTACCTGAAGCAAGGCGCGCAAACGGTCACCCATCAACTGGTAACCACACTCGAGGCTGCTTAACCTTGGCTGGTGGGGAAAGCGAGTGCTCCGACCACTGAGCTATCCCGTCCCCTGTACAGACAGGAGAACTGGACTTTGAACACGGTTATGACAGGAATGCAACCTATGCGTGCGTGTGTTAGTCTTTCCGCCTGTGTTCTATATGTTAATAGAATACAGTATTAACTTTAATCGATATGTGTAGTACTAGTAGTTCTTCAGTTTAACGTCCTTCCACTAAATAGTGATATCAGACGGGAAAGTGTGTGTATGTGTGTGTGCAGTGCGTGCGTAGTGTGTTCGTGAGCGCAGCGGCATGTGCGTGTGTGTGTGTGTTGAGTGTGTGTGTAGGGGGGGAGGGGAGGTATCACCATTAACTAATCCAATCGCAATATACAAAAAACTATTACGAAAAAGCATAAACAAGAATTCTGAAAAGAAAAAAAAACCAAAACCACAGCAAAACAAAAAATAACCCCAAAAAACATCAAACAGCAAAAATACTAGCTTTCCCAATTCATATAACTTGAAGCTATCATTATATCAGAGGAGTCTGAAAATTGGAGTATGGCTTAATGATAATACAATTTCTTTCATTATTGGAAATGTTTATAGAAACTTGCAGTAAGCTACGGACTGGGAAGGCAGGAAGATGTTTTTTCAGATCTCTGCTTCGTAAAAAGATTGTGATCATTGTAAGAGATTTTTCACCACAGATACATGTTGCTTTAAAAAAAAATTTAGTTCTAAAAGCATTAAGCTTAAACTGTCGATAAGAGATTCAAACATTTTCTAGATTCATGTAAAATTACGTATTTGATCTTATCAAAAGACTATCACATGGGCTACATCATCACTCCAGGGATAACCGGTATTTGGTTTCTTAATAAAAGTGTTTCTTTTTAAAGTGTTTCCAACAATTACATTTTTTAACTGCTATAAGCCCTCATGTGGATGGATAGAGGAACACTTAAGCTGCAAGACCCATCAGTATGCTCAGCCTCTATATTTTGCTTTTTTGTAAGTTTTTCATTAAATTCAATACCACAGTGCGAGGGTATCCAGCAAAAGGTAACACCAGTGACTCGTATCATCAGAAAAATGAATTAGAATGGACTAATCTCAATTATGGTATTGTCTCACTTTTGAACATGAAGTTTTTCAGGGAAAGTACGACTGACTGGAATTCAAAACAGGAAATGCGTTGAAATATGTCTTAGAAAAATGTCTAGAAGAATAATCTAAAGCCATCAAAATAGCAGACAAATCTGCAGTAAAATAGATCGATTTTTTTTCCTACATAAATTATCCTCTCTATTTTCAAGAGGAATGACAAACCGCTGCACCGCTCATTGGTTGTTGAAAAGGGAACCATCTGTGTAGATTTTTAATGATTTGGATATGTAGTTTGTCATATTCTTTTACTGATGCGCTAAAAATATTTTCACTACCTTTTTTCGTTTTAAAGAGAATAATTTACGTCAAAATTAGCTCTTCTTAGTTACCATGGGGGACAAGGCGAGGAGCGTGAATCTTCGATGTAGCTATTTTTTCGTGGGAAAAAAATTATTGCTTGATCAACTAATGTGAAGCATAGGTTCTAGCTGTTGTACAGAGGATAGAATGGGCTCTTTTTGGAAAAGTTGACATCAGATTAAAGTTTTTTTCGTTGTCCACATTGGGTTCTTGGTGTTGAACAACGTAAAGAGATATTTTCGGCCACAACCAGTTGTCTGAATTTGTCTAATGACAAATTTCCTATCTCTTATATGGTACCCATGGTACGATGGCATGAAAAGGTTACCCCCCAGAGCTAATCGAAAAAGCCTTGCAGTTAGTCTTGTCATTTTCTGTAATAAAATTATTTTGGAGCATGAAAATGCTTCCTGGCCATAATGAGTCTGGAACGCACTAAAATATAATGCCAAATGTTTTAAAACAGCTACATCATAAGCCCACACTTGTTTACTTAATACTTTCGAAGATTAAGACTTTTCCAAGCCTTAGTATTTAAATAAATCATGTGATAAATTTTCCAACTTAGTGTAGACATAAAATATCTCCTAAAATTCCAAAGTTTTATATTCCCACACTTTCCCATCTATTGAAAAAACAGGTAGAACTGGGGGGTTAGTGCATTATTGAAAAGTAATAGGTTAGTCTTTCTGGAGCAATGAAAGACCATTCTCAAAAATGTAGTCATTATGTTTGTTTAGCTTCAAGCTGATACATTAATTTTTTTGTATAGTTTAGATGCCTCTTTGGTGTCTTTATTTTTCATCGTTAACATTCACCCACATACAACTGTCATCAGCATACTGGACGTGGAGGGAATTATGGAGAGGCACTGAGGAAGATCATAAAGAAAGAATATTGAAAAAGATGTGGAGCGATAACTCGATCCCTGTGGGAATGCCCATTGTTGGCAACGCAAAGTGGAATAGGAATTTCCTACTTTGGCCTGATACATCTTTCTGAGAGAATTCTTTATTATTATGATACATATTACCAGATAAGCCATAGTTTTTAGTTTATATAGTAATCGTTTATGCCACACCTGATCATATGCTTTCTTTATATCAAAAAAGGTGGCAAGCACATTTTTCCTACTAGCAATTTGGTGTTTAATTGATATGTGTTTTACCATGCACATGCAACATGTTATACCAATTTGTTTTCGTACTGGTGTCATAATTAATGTGTGCGAATGTTTCTACTGTGTGTGGTGTGTGTGAGTGGGTGGTGCGGGCGCGGCGCGCGCGTGTGTGTGTGAATGTGTTTATGCTGTTTGTGAATGTGTGAATGCGTCGATATTGTGCACGCATGTAGTGTTTGTGAGTTTGTGGGTGATATGTATGACTAGCTGAAATACTGCTGATCTGTGTTTTTTAAAGTATTCTATGGGGACGGGATAGCTCAGTGGCAAGAGCACTCGCTTTTCCCGCCAGCCAATGTTAGACAGCATCGAGCGTGGTCACCCCTTGGATGGGTGGGACTATTTGCGCGCCTTAGCAACAGTGCGTCCCCGTTCACCAGCTGTCATGGGTCCTGCCCTCTTTTGGGTCAGGGAAGATACAGCAGCAAAAGAGGAGGAAATGGGCGCCGCCTCATATGATGGTCCTAGAGGAAGTGAGGTCTCTTACTCCTCCGCTCACAAAGACCACATAGTTATTGGACACCTTCACCATTTTTACTTTACTTTATATTGTTATGGTTGCCTGCTGATGTCGGCTACTGTGTTGTTGTTGTGTTGTTGTTTTTCTTTTATTGTGATACGATGTTTATATATTTACTGTTTCTATGCATGACTTGTAACCCGTATGAACTTCTCTGTCTTTCCGATAATAAAGATTTTGAATTGAATTCAGAGAAGTTGTTCTGTGGGCATCTCTTCAGAGGGAAAAATGGCAGATCAAAGAATGGTTGCAGCGTTGACTGAAAAAATGGTCATGTCGCCCAGTTTTAAAACGATGACTAGAGATCAACAATTTTGAAGAAAAACAACAACTGGAGTATGCTGGACACGCCACAGAGGACCACAAGAACCTTTGGATGTACATCAGTCTTGCAGGGGAGGGGGGGGCCGTGGCAGCTAGAAGACCCAGCAGAATCACACTTACACACACACACATGCACACATACACACACACACACACAACATGACAAGAGCAGAGCGATAAGAGGGAGTAGGAGGGGGAGAGAGACATAGGACAGACAGGACAGAAATGATAACCAAACGGTGACAGGTCAGAGTCAAAATGACGAAGACAGAGAAGAAACACGAGATTCAGACAGTCAAACAGACAGAGATATGGAAAGACAGTATGGAAACGCGAAGAAAGAGAGAGATTAGAGAGAGAGAGAGAAGGAGGAGAGAGAGAGAGATGAGAGAGAGAGAGGAGAGAGTGAGAGGAGAGAGTGAGACAAAGGACAGGAGACAGAGCGAGACAGACAGCACAAAGACCGCAGTCACACAGGACAGACAGAAGAACATTAGACAAAGATAATTCTTAAAAAAGCAAACGAGGCCCAATCCACAGATGGCAGGAGAGACAGGCACACGTCTGTAAGGCAATCAGACAGATAGACGATTTTTAGACAGAAAAAATCGTTATCATATAACGATTATAATCAAGTCAACAGGGACACCAAGCTTTCTCCGCAGTTTGAGTCTTCACTAGAATATACTCAAACCAAAACATGCCAAGCTAGCATCAGCAGTTTTTCGGAAGAGTTAGGCCATTGTTATGCGGTGGAAAACAGATGCACAAAATTTAACAAAAACCCGCATACACACGGGGGACTGGATGCACTGAGTGGCTTATCAATTATCCTTGATATAAAAGAATTTAAAAAAAATAAAATAAACATTGTATTTGAACTTGGTTTTTGTTGTTTTTTGTTCTTGGCTGAGTTCCTTCGAGGTTTACCGATGAGGTACTTTACTTATGTGTCTGTGTTTGCACACCATTAAGGTTGCTGTATCCGAATTGTGGGTATGTTATGCTTGATACGTTTGTGTTTCCCGTAACCCACCCCAAAACGCTGAATCAGATACGAGGTCTTTAACTTTCTAGTAAAGTAGTTAGTTATTTTTTGCATATTTGATCCTCTATATGTGAGTATTACACACCGAAAAGATCATGGCACGATGAAGGTTTGCACTTTGAAGCTGACCTCAGAGATCGTTAAACAACATGGAAGTCATAAGGGTGTTAACCACCCGCTCTAATGTCCGTCATTTCTTCGAATTCTTTTTCGTCTCGTCAAGCACTGAGGACAGCATCTATTGTTGTCCTTTATTGAGCGAAAAAATGTGTCACGCTGTACGTTAAGTGCCTGTACAAGTTCAGGCCCTAGCGCATCCAACTTCGGCATAAGAGATAATAGTTATCTTCTGGGAAAAAGGCAAGGGGTATGGACCAAAAGGACAGAAAATTAGACCGAAGGTGGTGTCAGGTAGAAAGGAAACAAAGCAGAAGAAGAACCAAACAGAGTGAATGAAAAGAGAAAATTTCCAAATTTCCAAAAATAAGTACAGGGATACTGACGGCCCCACCCCACCCCCCCCCACCCTGTCGGCATTCCCACTTCGAATAATAGGTGCTGTTTGCAGGATTTGCAGGCACTTGCTTATACATATATGAGTGGCTAGGGTGGCTTCCTTAAACACTGTTAGTGTCAGCTCTCATACAATTGCAAATGGACACAGATATCCCTTTGTGTTGTGGTTGAGTCAGTGGTGCACGCAATTATGCAGTGCCTTGTCATTTAATGATTCCGTTGAAGCTACAGCAGGTGGAGTTGAGGTCAGAGTCGTCATTTGCTATTGTTGTTTGTTTTGTTGTTCTCTCTCTCTCTCTCTTCTCTCTCTCTTCTCTTCTCTCTCTCTCTCTCTCTCTCTCTCGCGGCGCGCGCGCGCGCGTAGCGCGCGCTCTCTCGGATGCGGAAGAAGCAACAGGGGCGCGTTACTTTTTCAAAGCTGCAGAAAAATTGTAATTCTGTCTAAACTACCAGTTGAAGGACTTCAGCGACCTGTGGAGAAACCTAAAGCGCCCTGCGACTGATAATGCAGTCTCAGCTGGAAGGTGGCGGGGAGGGGGATAATGTGGGTTTTTGTCTTGTGACTGAAGCCAGGTTGACACAGCATGTCCAACATATATGGCGGGATCCTTACAGTGAATTGCAACAGGCAAATGCAATACTACAGGAAAAAAGCTTTCTCCCAAATTCGCCGCGACCAGGAGCATTCCAGAAGACATAAAGAGAAGCAGGCAGGTGTTGTGTGTGACAGTGACTGTGTCTTCAGTGCCTTGTGTCTGCCTGACAGTGATGTAGAACAGTCGAGTGCAGTATGTGCAGATACACATGAAATAGACATGCCAACTGCACACACACGCGATAGCAGCAAGAACACATCAATTGTGCTGCCATCATTGGGATAAGGAATCCCCAGGTTTGTCTGACTGTAGTGCCGATGTGTGTGTTGTGCAGCCCGATGTGGACTATCAATCGAGTATTGATTATACTGTTAGTGGATTTGACACACAGGATTGTCACACAATGCGTTGCTACTCTGACTGACAGATCTGTCCAGAAAAGACCGAAAGACAGCCACAGAAATAAACACTTCAGAAAAACTGTTCTCCATCATTCAGATGGTAAAGATTTTGTGACATGCGAGTCTGATGACATTGTGATCCAACACGCATGCAAATCAGACACTGATGCAGAGTGTGTGTACTGGTTTGTTAAGCAGCAAGACAAAAACATGTTAAAAGAGGAATGTGTCAGGCTCGCCAGTTTGCAGAAAGGGAAGCGAATCCAGGACACACCATACAGGGAAACCTTAACAAGTGCTTCACGTGATTTAGCGACTCTTCGTGATCTCCTGCAGTTTGACCTTGGCTGACAGTGTGTGTAGCAGAGACTTGGCACAAAAAAGGCTCGAAATGTCGTAACAAATCTGGACAGTAAAGAGTTTCCTGATTGGCTGTACATTATGATCAATGCCGTGGTTTCCATGTCATGTAATTGCGTTGTGCTGAAAAGCTTTGCTGCTGTGTGAGCTTATCAGCTTAACCGCAATAACATTTCGTGAAAACTGTGGTGTTCTCAATCTAAAAGCTTTCAGAAGGCAAGATATTTTTCTATCTTATCGTCTGATGATGATATTGTGATCAAATCGGTTGCAAAGTTTATTGCTGAAGCACTGAAATTACGACAATTACAGCTAAGTTCCAATTAGTTTAACATTTGTGACTAAACTAAAGTAAAAATATATTAATATGTAAACTCCAGCATTTTGTGACACACCTAAAGAAACATGTATAACTACTTTGTAATCTCCAGCAAGAATATTTATTGAAAATTTCACATACAATTTCATTGGATGGTATAATATAGCATTCTAAAATGTTATTTTTATTATTTTAGTTATTGCTTATTGGTTCCTGTTGTTCATCCTTGCTATTACTTTGTGTTCAGTTTGAAACTGAGTTCATGTCAGAGCTTAAAGTCTATAGGTTTATAGAGAGCTCTTTTGGGTTTGTTTGTTTGTTGGTTTTCATTACGTTAAATGCATCATGTGATTTGTCTTGTATTTATTTGTATTTACAAAAGAAAGTCGTGTATAACCCCCCTTGTCAATAGGCCACATTGGGCAATGACAATAAATTGGTCAAAGCGTCAAAGCATCTCTCTCTCTCTAGAGATAGGGAAAAGGGGCATTCAAGCTTCTTTGCCGATAATTTAACCAAACCTCTGCAACTTTGAGCCGATGAGCAGCGCCTCATCGACTCAAAACTTAAGGCTTTAGTTAAAACTATAACAATCTGAATGCCCCTTTCCCTATCTCTCTACTAAAACTGAAAGTAAAACTAATTATTTTTGAAAGGAAAAAATATAAAATTATGAGAATTATCAAACTGGTCCAAGAAAAAAGAGTTAAGAGGGAAAAGAAATGGGGTAGAAACCACACCTCGCCCTGCAATGACACACAGCAACGCCAATACCCTTTGACAAACTGAATAACGGGGGATTCAATAGGTAGCGCTAGGTGTCTCCCCCCCCCGGTAAGACATATCTAGACCATGGTACTTACCTTTCCCAAACACAAGACTGATAAACAGCTGATTAGTAACAGGACGACATTTCCGCCTCAGAACTCTATGTTGTTACAAAAGAGCCCTACTGTCTTGTCATTTCGCAGTGGGGAAAAACATGCAGTGAAGGTTTTTA
>CM054138.1:7405787-7439205 GCA_028751875.1 Rapana venosa | reverse complement strand
CCTCTTTAGGGTCAGGAAGGTAAAGCAGCGAGGGAGAGGAGATGGGCGCCGCCCTCAATACGCTGGCCCCTAGAGAAGTGAGATCTCTGACGCCTCGCTTCCCTACGACCATATAGATTATGGGACACCTTTACCTTACTCCAATTCACTGCATTCTGCTACACTACACTGCACTGCACTGCACTACACTACACAAATCTATTTCAGTTCTATACAGTAAGTACACCTCACTTTATGCACTACACTACACTACACTGCGCCACACTACACTGTTTCAACACGATACAGTAGAACAGAACACTATACAATGCAAACCAGTCCAATCCAATCAAATCCAATATTGCACTGTACTGCATTCCACTCTACTCCAATGCACAAAACAATTTCAATACAATACAATGCAACCCAATCCAATACAACACTCCACTCCACTGCAATCCACTCCACTAGCGGCTGTACTATATACTCAGATAACTGAACAGACATGATCATTGTTCTTTATTTTTTATTTTATTCTTTTATATCGAGGATAATGGAATAAGCACTCATGTACTTTTTTTACATCCAGTTCCCGTGTGTATGCGATTTTGTAAATTCTGTCATCTGTTCCCACCGCCACACAATGGCCTACTCTTACGAAAAACGGAACAGGATTTAACGTGTGCGCAAGATGTTCTGTGTGCGTTCGCACACGGGACCTCGGTTTATAGTCTCATCCGAAGGACTTTTGGGGAGAGTGGAGTCTGCACTGATGTTAACTCCAGAGGAAAATATCCCCTTGAATGGGAATCAAACCCGGGTCGTCAGATTGCGAGCGCAATGTTCTAACCACTAGGCTATCCCGTCCCCCCATCTGATCGTCCCCCCCATCCCGCTGACAGTGTGTCGGCGATGCCAGGCACTCACCTGGGTGTTGCTCTTACCTGTCTGCCCCATGGTGCCCTTCAGCCACTCCCTGTTTTTTTTGTTAGCACGAATTAGTGATGGTTGTCCAAGAGTGCACCAGTCCTTTTTCATTGTTTCCTTACAGAGGATCGCCGTCAGCGCTTGGGCTTTATCACAGTTCTTGATTAAACCATTGACGCTGGGGGCAACAGCAAAGAGAGAGGCTGTGTGACCAGTGGCTTTCCCACTCATGGAATTCCACTTTACAGCTTAGTCTTTAGTGATCGACTATGACTCTCTGACTAGGAGGCTTGACTCGCACAGTCCTTATGTGCTGCAGCCCTGGGGGCTGGTTGGCCTTTGGAGAACATCTCCAACGCTGACTGTCCTTATGCCCACTTGGCCGAGAGAGTGGGGATGTACTGTGGGCAAGGCATCTCCACTATAATAAAATTTCTACCCAGTTTCCAAAACAGCAGCTGCCTCCTCTGCTGTTTTGGAGGTCATCGTCGGACACGACGGACAAACATACTTTTTTTTACAGAGGAAAGCACGCTAGCTAAAGAGAAAGAGACAAAGAGATAGATAGATAGATAGATAGATAGAGAGAGAGAGAGAGAGAGAGAGAGAGAAGAGAGAGAGAGAGAGAGAATGACAGTGACAATGAGAAATACAATCTTGTATTTCGAGGATAATGAATAAGCACCCATGTGCTTTTTTACATTCAGTCCCTGCCCTTAGGGATACATGATATGATAAAAAATAAAATAAAGCCAATACCAATAAACTCACATAGTAAAAGGGAAAAAATACCCACACACAAGAAAACCACAAAAACCACCGAAAAAGAGAGAAAGAAAGAAATAAAGAGAAAGAAAGAGAGAGAGAGAGAGAGAGAGAGAGAGAGAGAGAGAGAGAGAGAGTGAGTGAGAGAGAGAGAGAGAGAGAGAGAGAGAGAGAGAGAGAGAGAGAGAGAGAGAGAGAAGCTTGAGAGAAAGAACTCTGATCCAATCCAATCCCGGTGTTTATAGCCCCGCCGACCACAGAGGCCACAACAGGGCCATGACCTCGTCAACTTTTAAATCTCAGATGAAAACTGTGCATCTATATAAAGCTCAAGAGAGAGAGAGATAGAGATAGATATATAGATAGAGAGACAGAGAGACAGAGACAGAGAAACAGACAGAGAGACAGACAGAGACAGAGACAGGGAGACAGAGAGGATGAGCGAACTAATCTTTTTACTGAGGAAAAAGAAAAAACAGTACTGGCAGGCTTGTTTACGTTTTCCCTCATGCCAATAAAGAAAAGAGAGAGCTCGAGAGCTAGAAAGCTAGAGAGGAGAGCTCAAGAGAGAGAGCAGAGAGAGAGAGAGAAGAGAGAGAGAGAGAGAGAGAGAGAGAGAGAGAGAGAGAGGCAGAGAGAATCACAGAGAGAGAGAGAGAGAGCGAGGCAGAGAGAATCACAGAGAGAGAGAGAGAGAGAGAGCCAGGCAGAGAGAATCAGAGAGAGAGAGAGAGAGAGAGAGAGAGAAAAGAGAGAGAGAGAGAGAGGAGAGAGAGAGAGAGAGAGAGAGAGAGGAGAATCAGAGAGAGAACAATGAACAATGAACAATGACCAATATTTATTGCTATTTAGCAATCAAGCCATATAGCGCTGCGGCGCAGTAACAAACGATATCGAACGCGACGCAATTACAGTGACATGGAAACCATGTCAGTAATGGTATGTACATCTAGATCTGATACATTATTGTCCGTGTCTCAGTTTTCAAAACAGCCTTTCCTTTTCCAGTCTGCAGCCAGCGAAGTCAGCCCATGTAAAACCGGATCAGGTCCCGAAGAAGATGTAATTCCCGTTCAGCACGTGCCACTGTCTCTGCGTGTTGTGTGTTAGGACGCTGCTTCCCTTTACGAAGTCTGGCAAGCCTGACACGTTTTTCTGGCAACATGTTTCTGTCTTCTTGCTTGATATACCAGAACACACACTTAGATTCCTCGCCAGTATCTCCATTACAAGAATATTCTAGGACGATGTCATCCGATTCACACATCAGAATGGTTTGATTGCCTGAATCTTGAACTACAACCTTTCGAAACTGTGTGTTTCTTTTGCTGTCTCGTAATCGACGCTGCACACGTTTGTCTGTCAGAGTGGACACATACTCTTTCACAATACCAGTATGAAAACCCTCAACTGTGCAGTCAACTGTTTGTTCTTCGTCCACATCAGACAACTCAGGAGACACACCGATCTTACTGTCTGTTGCTGGTTCACACGGCAAATCAAGTGAATCTAGTGTGGCTGGGACATTCACTGCACTGTCAACACACAGCTCTGTGTACACACTGGCTTGTTTTGATTCGGCATCCACTCTGTCACGATGCAGGGAGTCACTGTCAGACAACACCGGCTCTTCCAAAACACACTCCTTGTCACACTGACGACTTGCCTGTCTTTCTTGATGTTGTTTACTTCTTTGGACGTCACGACGGATTTGGGAAGGGCACTTCTTGCGAAAATACTGAACTCGCGAATTACGGTTCAGCACTGGGTCCGCCATTTCTGTTGATACTGACTTGTCAGCTGGCTTCAGTCGCAAGACGAAGACAACGCTGCCGCTCTCCCCGCGACTTTCCAGCTCGATAGGACGTTGTCAATCAGCAGGGCGTTTAAAGTTGTTACTACAGTTGCTGGAAGGCCAGTAACTGACATTTTGAAGCTTAAATGCAAAAATTTGCAGCAGCTTACTAACAGCATGCCCTTTCCGAATCAGAGAGAGAGAGAGAGAGAGAGAGAGAGAGGCAGAGAGAATCAGAGAGAGAGAGAGAGAGAGAGACAGAGACAGAGAGACAGTGAGACAGAGAATCAGAGAGAGAGCTAGCTTGAAAAAGAGAGCGCTCTTTGATCTGATACCTTTCTTTGATGTCTGAACTAAATTGTTCAGCTCAGAGGCGCAGTGTAGTTTACCGTCCATTCTGCTGTGTGCAGCTAGTTCTTTGACTGTCTAATGCTTCCCCCCAATGACTGAGGAAGATCTGTATGTCTGTCTGTTCACTGTACCCCCGTGGGGATGCCGGGGGCCTGTCAGTGTAAATAGCATCCCCACCTTCTGGAAATTCTGTGCTACGAATTCCCTCTTTTCTATCGCTCTCTTTGTTTCTGCCTTGTCCCTTTTCTTCTTGTCACTTCCTTGTTGTTTTATTTTCTGCCTTCTTGGTCCATTCTCCTGCCTTTTTTCCTCACAAGAAAGACTTATACAATAAAATTTCTCTCCCATGCCGATATCGGATGCGCTGGGCCTGATATGTAAGGTGTTTAACGGCAGCGAAACGCATTTTCACTCATGAGGCAGACAACAGTAGTTGCTGTCTGAGCATTGGATGATGAAGAAGAAATCTCTACGCTGTGATTGTACAATGCTCCACCAATACTTGAGGAAGATGTCTGTTTGTTTGTCTGTCTGTTTGTCTTTGTCTGTCTGTCTGTACACTGGGCCGTGTGCTCTGTGTGCACAGAGGGGGGGCCGTATGTATGTATGTATGTTCGTACGTACACACGTATGTATGTATGTATGTATGTATGTATGTATGTATGTATGTATGTATGTATGTACGTACGTACGTACGTACGTATATATGTATGTATGTATGTATAGATGTATGTAAGTGTGTGCATGCATGCATGCATGCATGCATGTATGTATGAATGTATGTATGTATGGATGGATGGATGAATGGATGGATGTCTGTATTGTATATGGATGTCTGTCTTGTGTCTGTCTGCATGTATGTTTAAATATACATATCTATAATATATATATATATATATATATATATATATGTATATCTATCTATCTATATATATATATTCATTCAATGTCACTGTAGTAGTACACCTGGCAAGAAACAGGCTGATGATGAACTTGCAAAACAAAGAGCACAGAAAGAATAGTGCTAAAGCAGCCTCACCTTCCAAGAAAAAAAATCATATCTATCTATCTATCTATCTATCTATCTATCTATCTATCTATCTATCTATCTATCTATCTATCTATCTATCTATCTATCTATCTATCTATCTATCTACCTACCTACCTACCTACCTACCTACCTACCTACCTACCTACCTACCTATCTATCTATCTATCTATCTATCTATCTATCTATCTATCTATCTATCTATCTATCTATCTATCTATCTTCAGACAGACAGACAGACAGACAGGCAGACAGACAGGAAGGATATAGATACTGAAACATTGTTATAGCATTGCTTCACTCTCCTGTCTCTCAGTATCTCTCTCATCTCTCTCGTTTCCCTTCCATTTGACTGCCTGTTTGTCTCTCTGTGTGTCTCTTTGTCTATCTCTGTCTCTGCCCCTGTCTCTGTCTGTCTGTCTGCCTCTCTGTCTCTCTCTCACCCCCCTCCCTGTTGATCAGCAATTTTCTTTGAAAACAAGTAAGACACAAGGAAGAGAGTTCCAGAGAGAGAGAGAGAGAGAGAGAGAGAGAGAGAGAGAGAGAGAGAGAGAGAGAGAGAGAGAGTTGTCTTTTCTCAGCAATGTTTTATTGCCGGGTGTCATGGAATTCTAGATATAGAACTTTCCTACGTTAAACAGGCCTTGTAACTCAATGTAAAACGCTTGTCTTTTAGTAAATTATTTTTTTTAAACGTTCAGTGTTTTTAGAGTCGCTTTAGGAAAGTTGTAAGCTGCTTTACATTTCCCGTTTTTGAGGATCACAAGCACGCTTCGTGTTTCCTAACGGTAGATTCGTTTTTATTTTATCAAGGATTAAAATTAATAAACACACTTTATGTGTTTTTCTGTGCACAAGTTGTTTTCTTTGTTTCAGTGTATGTGTGTATGTGTGTATGTGTGTGTGTCTGTGTGGGCGCCCCCGCGCGCGCGTGTATAAAACTCAAACGTCAAACTTTTATTTCCAGATCGTAGAGAGAGAGAGAGAGAGAGAGAGGAGGGAGAGAGGGAGAGAGAGAGAGAGAGAGAGAGGAGAGAGAGAGAGAGAGAGAGAGAGAGAGAGAGAGAGAGAGACAGGCCTATCTATCTATCTATCTATCTATCTATCTATCTATCTATCTATCTATCTATATCTATCTATCTATCTATCTATCTATCTATCTGTCTGTCTGTCTGTCTGTCTGTCTATCCATCTGGGGGACGGGATAACCTGGAGGTTAGAGTGATGTATTCGTGATCTGCTGACCCGGGTTCGATTCTCGTTCAAGAGGATTTTTCCTCTCGAGTTAACATCAGTGTAAACTCCACTCTCCCCCAAAAGTCCTTCGGATGAGACTATAAACCGAGGTCCCGAGTGTGAACGCACGCAGAACATCTTGCGCTTTCGTTAAAACCCGTTCAGCTTTTCGGAAGAGTAGGCCATTGTGTGCCGTTGGGAACGGATAACAAAATTTACAAAACTGCATACACACGGGGACAGAATGAAAGAAAGCACACGAGTGCTTATTCTATTATCCTCGAAATAAAAGAATAAAAAAAATCTCAGTGGTCGGAGCACTCGCTTTTCCCACCCAAGTTAAGGTTAAGCAGCATAGAACATGGTTATCTAGTGGGTGGGTGACCACTTGCGCGCCTTGGCTTCAGTACAGTCCCTGAGTTCACACAGCTGTAAATGGGTACCTGTCCTTTTTAGGGTGAGGGAAGGTAAAGCAAGCGAGAGGAGATGGTACCGCCCTCAATATTCTGGCCCTTGGAAAAGTTGAGGTCTCTGCCACCTCGCTCCCCAGCGACCGCAAAGGTTTTGGGAATAATATATATATATATAATATTATATATTATATCTACATATGGTTATGGAAACACCATATATATCTATATATACACACATACACACAAACATACATATGCACCAGTGGTTGTGTGTGTATGTGTGTAGGTGATTGTCACCTTTTGGCGAGTATCTCCCTGCAAGTTGCTGCACATTGATCATTGCCATCAGTAGTGGGTTCAGGAGGTGGTGCTCTGCACGTGCTGAATCAGAACACACGCCACACTGAACACTAAAGAGGCCCAGCAGAATTGCAGAGACTTCTCCACATGGTGTCTTCATGGCGTCCTGTATCAACGGATCCCTGAGGACTATGAGGCTAAGACTACACAGACCTGGGGGTAGCTGTGTGAGTTAGTGTACCTCCTCCCCTCTTCATAGTTTACCTGTGTGTCCCTTACGAAAAAATGCTTCAATTTTTGTTGTCAGCTTAAAAACATACTCACAGATTGCTGGTCCAGACTCTATGGTAAAACAGCCAGCCTGAAAAGATCATGCAGATGCATAGCGTTGTTATTTTATTTTTATTCTATTCTTCTATATCGAGGAAAATGGAATAAGCACAGATGTTCTTTTTTACATCCAGTCCCTGTGTGTATGCGGTTTTGTAAATTCTGTCACCTGTTCCCACCGGCACATAATGGTCTACTCTTACGAGAAGCGAACAGGTTTTAACGTGTGCGCAAGATGTTCTGCGTGCGTTCGCACACGGGACCTCGGTTTATAGTCTCATCCGAAGGACTTTTGGGGAGAGTGGAGTCGGCACTAATGTTAAGAGGAAAATATCCCCTTGTTAGGATATGTGTGGATATGTTTATAGATATATGAGAAGGTAATTTGTTTTTCATATCATGTGCGTATATTAGAGTTTCATTGTTTGTATGAACGTAAAGGTATTGTACTTCAATTCTGCGCCAGGGGTCCAGTAATCCGTCTACGGCAAAGTTGAATAATTCGAACTAGCCAACTGTTGTCACTAGCTTCTTCTTCTGTGTTCCATGTGTCAGGTAGGATGTGTGGTCCCTGGTCTTCTCCTGTGCTTGTGACTCTGCAGGAGGTCTGCCTGCTGCCTCAGCCGACACATTCCGACGTCAGAGCAGCTCCTGACCAGTGTAGCCTGCAGCCTCTCATGATGGAGGATGCTGGCAGCTAGTGTTGTAGTTACGCTGGTTTGTCCATGCCCGTCATGCCCGTGCCGCGTTCGCTGCATCTTGAAGCTGTGCCCACCCTGCCCCGCATCCCCATCCAGAGAACACCCGCATCAACGTGGCGTGGAGGTGTGATTAGCAAGTTCATTACCGACCCAAGACAGTCAGACATCTTCGCAGAGCCAGTTACTGACTGAATATGAGCATTTTGGATGTTTTTCCTGTTATTGCGAGGATAATGGAATACGCACTCATGTGCTTTTTTTTGCATCCATTCCCGTGTGAGGGCTATGCCCTCGATGCCAAGTCAGTGTCAGGCCCCCATTACCGACAGCTGTCATCGTTATCGTCACGAACTGGGTGATGTCCAGACCTTTAACCTGTAACATTTTAGCGGTGTCTCTAATAGGCAATGTCCGAAATATTGATGAAACGTAGTTGACGAGAACGTCTTAAAAATACCACCCTGTATTGCTCATGAAATATAGAAATAAATCCATGAATTGAGCTTAAACGCTTAGGCTACCAAATATTGAAAACAGAGTCACAGGTGCCTGTTCTCATATTATTTCAGTCCAGGTATCATTTGATTGCCCAGTGCTCATCATTTTGTGCAAGAAAAAAGGAGTAGACTTGAGTGAGAATCAAGGCAATATTCAAGGCGTTTTATATGATTCTCATCAGTGTATTCTGGTATCAGTTGCTGAAATAATTGTTTTAGTCAGCAGTAGGCAAGTTAGTATATAATCTATCCTTTTGACACATTTCAACCTGTTTCAAATAGACTTTTACAATTTTTCCTCTGCCCATCCTTTATGTTCAGACCATGGATGCATCTGCTTGAGAGTCTAAATCACCTAATAGTGATGGACATTAAACTCATGAGAAGAAGAAGAAAAAAGAGTATGACTTCTCGTTCTGTGAAAATTGACAGTAGCTGTTGCATCTTCCCAGCTAAGTAAGACACAAATAGCCACAGGTGGTTATGTGTTCAGTACACTGTCTTCCCTATCTCCCCCCAGCTCAAACAAAAGAAGAGGTGACCCACAAAACAAACAAAATAAAAACAACAATCAATCAGTACCATCAATATCTTCCTTAACTTGCTTGTCAGGCACTTAACGGCAACACACCACGTTTTTGCTCATATGACAAACAATGATAATTGCTGTCTGAGCGTTCTTAGAAGAAGAAGAAGAAGAATGTGAAGGAGAAGACGAAGAAGAAGAAGAAGAAGAAGAAGAAGAATGCAAAGAAGAAGAAGAAGAATGATAATAATAAGAAGAATACCACCCCCCCCCACCACCACCAGCAACAACAACGGCAACAATGAGAACGATGAAGACGACGACTGTAGCAATAAACATCACCCATCCTTGTTGATCCTGGCTTTGAATCGTTGCACAACACACATTTAATGCTCGACAAAGAATAGAAGACAGGCAAACTTGAATCAAAAAGAACCCCTCACACTTCTACAGACAATCAAATAAACAGACATAGGACAATATAATAATAATAATAATAATAACAACAACAACAACAATACTACTACTATACTACTACTACTACTACTACTACTACTACTACTACTACTAACTACTACTACTACTACTACTACTAATACAATCCCTCTGAATCACAGCAACACATTCTGTCCAATTCCATCCAATCCAATCTTGTTGTTTATAGCCCCGCCGACCACAGAGGTCATATTGAGGCTGTCACCTCGTAACATTTTAAAATCTCAGATTAAAACTGTGCAGCTATATACAGATTAAAGCAGGGTACAATATCAACTCTACCGTAGTTCCTTGTACCAACGCAATGACCCTAAGGATCAACCCAGGACGGTCACCGCGTTGAGGGGAAGTTAGTACAACAGTCTGAAAACAGAACAGAGTAGTATGCTGCAATGGTAAGTATAGCAATACTTTTTAAGGGGGATATGGTCTAGCTATAAAGAATAGTTCAACGTGAAGCAGCACCTCTTTAAGAAATCAAAAGCCTCTTGGCCTTTTGGCTCTGATTAAAGTGTATGTTCAAGGCAACAACAAAATCTGACATATATACGATTATGGTTTATTTTTATACTCAAGATACATTCCATTCTGCAGCAACAGAACCATCATCCCAACTATACATTGAAAACAAAAAGTGGAAAAAGAGGTTTTTCATTTAATTAAACAAACGCATTTGCGCACACACTCACAGAGACATTTACTCAAACGCTGTCTCTCTCTCTCTCTCTCTCTCTCTCTCTCTCTCTCTCTCTCTCTCCATACCACCACCACCACGCACGCACGCACGCACGCACGCACGCACGCACGCACGCACGCACGCACGCACGCACACACACACACACACAGAGAAATGCAGACACAGAGAACCCCAGACACACACAGACAGAAACACACAGCAAGACACACACATATATATTATATATAATATATATATATAATAGATCATATATATATTATATATATATTATACACACATATATATATATAATATATATATTTATATATATATATAGATATGATATGTGTGTGTGTGTGTGAATTTTTAAAAATGTTTTTATGTTGTATCTGAAGAGATTAATCATTGTCATTACAGGAGTCCTCTATTCATGCTTACTGATCTTACATTTTAATTATTGCTAATTATACGCACCCTTTGCATCGTAACTTTTTTCTTTCTTGCTTTCTTTCTATGTAGTATCTTCGTTTTGATTTTCTCTAATTTGTATTCTTTTTGACATCTTTTTCTCTTTCTTTTCCTGTAAAGTTTTGTTTCTTTCGTGTTAGTGGCTTTCATTTTATCTGATTTTTTTTGCGTTTTTTGTTCTTCTTTGTTTCTTTTGTCTCCTTTCCTCCGTTCATTCATTCCTTCTGTTTCCCTTTCTTCCACTTGATTTATTGAAACACACACACACACACACACACACACACACACACACACACACACACACACACACACACACACACACACACACACACACATACACACACACACACACACACAAACACACACACACAAAACACACACACACCACACCACACACCACACACCGCACGCATACACACATACACACACACAACACACACACACACACACACACACACACACACACACACACACAACACACACAACACACACACACACACACACACACACACACACACACACACACACACACACACACACACTTACACACATGTGACGCACACACGCAAACATGTGCACACACACACACACACGCGCGCGCACGCGTGATCCATGCATGCATACAAGAAAACATGGACACATGTGCTGACGCAAGCACAGACACATCTACAGAAAAGGAGTTATGAATATCCAAATTCACGTATGCATACCACGCTTGTACACATACACACTTACACACGCACGCAGGCACGCACGCAAACATACAGACGCGTGCACACGCGCACGCGCACGCACAACACACACACACACACCACACACGCCACACCACCCACACCACACCACACCACACCACACCACACCACACCACACAGAGAAACAGACACACACAGACAGAGAGACAGACAGAAAGACAGACAGGCAGACACACACACACACACACTCACACACACAACACCCAGAGACAGACACACACATACGTATATAATTATATATATATAAGAAAAAATACACACACATGCACGCGCGTACACACACACACACACACACACACACACACACACACACACACACACACACACACACACACACACACACACACACACACACACACACACACACACACATACACACACTCACACACGACACACACAACACAACACACCACACACTACACACACTCACACACGGACACACACAAACACAACACAACACACACATGTCTACACTTACTACTTGACTCGTTGATGCCAGACAAAAAAGGGCCGATGCTGTCAGCAGGAGGACAGCTTCAGGTGACTCCATGGTTAATGCAGTCAGCATTCCTGCCCTGCCCTCAACAGAGCTCTTTTGACATGCCTGATACGTTCGTAAAACATGAGACACTAGGCAGTGTTTGATTTAAAGAGATAAGTAGATAGATGGATGGATAGATAGATAGATAGAGAGAGAGATAGATAGAGAGATTATTATTATTTATTATTATTATTATTATTAGTAGTATAGTAGTAGTAGTAGTAGTAGTAGAAGTAGTAGTAGTATTAGTATTAGTATTATTAGTAGTATTAGTATTATTCTTTTATATCGAGGATAATGGAATAAGCACTCATATGCTTTTTTACATTCAGTTCCCGTGTGTATGCAGTTTTGTAAATTCTGTCATTTATTTCCACCGGCACACAATGGCCTACTCTTATGAAAGGCGGAACAGGATTTAACGTGTGTGCAAGATGTTCTGCGTGCGTTCGCACACGGGGCCTCGGTTTATAGTCTCATCCGAAGGACTAGAGAGAGAGAGAGAGAGAGAGAGAGAGAGATGAGAGAGAGAGAGAGAGAGAGAGAGGAGAAGAGAGAGAGAGAGAGAGAGAGAGAGAACTCGAACTCGAACTCGAACTCGAACGATTTATTCACAAAAAGGCCATTGGCCCATACATGAAGGGGGTTGCCGAACTGCTTAGTATTTTGGTTTTAAACATACGCACACACACACACACACACACACACACACACACACACACACACACACACACAACACACACACACACACACACACACACACACACACACACGCACACAACACACACACACACACACACAGACCAACATGTTACTGTATAACACAAAGTCAGCTACAAAAATATCACTTAGGGATAACATTATCTCTCTTATTCTGAGGCTTTACACAAATATAAAGTGAGGCTGCGCACAACCTCAGGATGACTTGATGCCAGGAGTTAACAGAGTCTAAATAAATTAGGCTGTCTACTATATTTAACAGGGATTGTAGTTCTGCCTAACATCCTCAAATACTGGACAGGACAAGACAAAGTTGTACTTCATCCTCCGCAGCTTGCTTACATAATGGCATAACAGCCTGACGTCGTCAATATCATGTTCTCTGTATCTGAATTTATGAACATTTATATCTGATACACCAAGTCTAAACTTAGACATTATTCTTTTCAAATGTATATCCATATCAAGTTTTAGATAAGGTTTGACATCATGCGAACTTATAAATTGTCTGTACATTTGAAATCTTTCACTGTTTTGTATATGATTACTCCATTGCTGCCATCGGCAGTCAATCAATCTTTGCCTGAAAGCGTATAAACTCTCTACAATTTCCGACTCCTTGATTGAGCCAAACAAATCCAAACCCGAGTTCACACAAACAGGTACGTATTTGTGTTGCCCAGTTGGTTTTCCCTTTGACATCTAGATCATAAAGCATCTTGTAGGATTTAAAAGGTAGCCTGCTCTCATTCATATGCAGAATCTTAATCCAATATCTAATGCATCTTACAGCAGCATTAACAGAGAGAGGGTATCTATTAGTTTCACTATAAACAAGATCATTAGGTGTACGTCTATCTAAGCCTAAAAAACTGCTTTAAAGCAAAGAGGTGTACTGATTCACAATGTGTTACAGCTGCATCCAAGCCCCATATTTCTGCACCATATAACACAGTGGGTTGTATTTGTGCATCAAATATCTTAATGAACAAATCAAAAGAGTTATTATTCAATATTCGTAGTTTTTTTCAACACAAATAACAAGCTTCGTTTACCTCGACTTGCCAGATCTTTACATGCAGTTGTGAAACTAAGCTTAGTAGAAAAACAGATTCCTAAATATTTATATACATTAATCACAGGCATGATATTTCCATTGTACAACCATTTTTCATGAGCAGCTAAATATCCACCTTTTCTGAATACAACGATATTACTCTTACTCAGATTAACCTTAAGATCCAGTGCTGTTGAAGCACTGTTTAAGCTGTTTAACTGCTTTTGTAAACCTACGACTGTTTCAGATAGCAGGATAACATCATCAGCAAGCAGAAGAATAAACAACTCTGAGAAATCTTGGGGGAACGTGGCACCATGTTTACCATTATTGATGATGTCTCTGGCTAACTCATTGATAAAAACAGAAAATAATAAGGGGCTACATACATAACCCTGTTTAACACCAGTGGTACAGTATATTAAGTCAGACACTTTAGTTCCACATCTTATTCTGCTTCTGACATTCTGATACATGGCTCTCAAACATCGTAATAGTTTACCCTTCACACCATTTTTTAGGAGAATAGGCCACAACAAGTTCCTGTTAACAGAATCAAATGCTTTTTCAAAGTCAATAAATGCTACATAGAGCTTACGGTTATGAGCAAACTGTTTCTGTACAAACGCAAGCAGAGTAAACATATGATCTATAGTGGAGTATCTCTCTTAAAACCAGCTTGGTGCTCACCTGTAATATTATTCTTCATAACCCATTCTTGTAACCTATTGTTAATAATAGTACTATATAACTTACTACTTATGTCAGTAAGAGAAATTCCCCGGTAGTTATTAGGGTTATCAACATCACCCTTTTTATGCAATGTTAGTATTATAGATTCAGCCCAGTTATCTGGAAAAAGACCATCATCAAAAATTTTGTTGAATAGTTTTAGAAGGAAAAGCACAATATTTTCACCTCCATATTTTAGCAATTCACCAATGATTTGATCAGGACCGGCTGCTTTCTCACTCTTTAATTTTCTAAGTGCCCCTAATATCTCATCTTTAGATATAGGACGATCAAAGTCGTCCTCAGTTCCATCACTGTCAACATCAGTAATCATGGAGTTGGCTAATGAGTCTTTCTCCAACAGGGTTTTGAAATGTTGAAACCATCTGTCAACTGATATACTATTCTTTGGCTGACTTTTTCTAAATGACGTCTTCTTAACACTTTTCCAGAACTGGATTTGAGAAGAGATAGATGACATCATATCTGCAAGTAAGGTCTTATTATACTGTTTCTTTTTTCGTTCAAGCATGCATTTATATTCCCTTCTTGTGACACAGTACACGTTTTTGTCCTCATTTCTTAATGTTTTTCGGAAAGACTTCAGAAGTTTTCTGACCTTATATTTCATACTTTTACATTCATTATCAAACCAAGTATCATTTGATGGACCTTTATTGATATGTACCTGTTTCTTCATACATTCAGCACTGGCTTTTATGAAACCATTAAACAAATCTAAAGCTTCATTAAAGTTCTCATCAATCATCTGAAAGGCATTAATAAAAATTTCACACATGTTCACATCCTGGAGATTTTCTTTATAAACTGAGAGTTTGTTTTCATCCCATACAAATTTTTCCATAACAGATGGCTTAATAGTTTCCACACCTGTATTATATACTGGATTAATATATAATTCAACAGGAAGGTGATCGGAATCAGAACGCTCGGCAACAAACATACGACATGAGTCAAAAATCTGAGAAAACAAATCATCTGACACTAAAAAATAATCATTAACACTACATCCTCCATCAGAGATGTATGTATAGCGTCCTTGTTGGTCACCATTACATACGCCATTTAGAATTTGTAAACTAAGAGCAGTGCACATATTCAATAGTAATTTACAATAATTGTTGATAACACAATCTTCAGAATTACGACTGCTGCTGAGAGACATACTTTTACTTTGGACATCTGAACTAAAGTCATTTTCTACATGCTGACAAGAAAAGTTTGAGGTCCTGCTGTTTAAGTCTCCACATAGTATTATATCTACTTCATCCAGTGTCACCACACAATTTACTAAACATTCTTCCAACATAGCAATTCCATTATCATTGTCAAACATGTTATAAAAAGGCGAACCTTCAGGTGGGATATACACACAGACAAGCAAAACATTTCTTTCTGTACACAACAGAGATTTGTCACAGAGAAAAGTGCAAATATTAGGATATGGAACATCTAAACAATTCACAAAGGCAGTTAACTCATGCTTTATTAAACAAACTAAACCACTAGAACGCCTCCCTTGATGGCTAACTTTAATTTGCCGACTTACAGAAGGCCTTATAGCCAGTAAAAACATCTGGCTGGACATTTTCCAGGAATGTTTCTGTCAGACATACAAAATCAAAACTACGCACATAAGATACAAAATCTCTATCAGACAGTTTTGACAACAATCCATTTACGTTCCAAGACAAAAATGAAAAAGTTTTATTTGTTTTATCTGTATTACCACAATTCAATTGATCCACACCTCAAGACTGACACTTTCACCAATTACATGACATGACAAGACACAGCATTCATGCTTTCAAAAGCAGTTAAAGAAGGCTCTTTAAAAGGAAGACTGCCTACAACACACATGGTCAGCTGGTGTTAGACCTAGGCCAAAGTCAGACCTGTCTTTGTCTAGCCCTTCACATGGCAATGTGTCACGCCTCACTTCATCACAACTGAGCCTCACTTGGCTAAGCCCTATTACATGAGTGTCTAACTGAGGCTGAGTGACCGGTGTCTGTTTACTTTTCCTACCCCCCTGTAAATTGAGACTATGGCAGGATGATTGTATGGGCCGGCCAACAAGCTATTCCCTTCTTTTAAGATCATTAAGGGTCATCCTTTCGCCATTAATGATCAAATGATCAAAGACCATTCTCACATTTTTTCCCTCTGCCCTAGCACTCTTCAAGTATGGGGTCAGATTGTGCCTAATATCTCTAACAGTTTTGGAAAAATCGTCGTCTACAAAAATCCTTGAACCTTTCAAACGAGTTTTAGCCTTCAATATTCTAAGCTTATCTTGATAAAAACAACACCTGGCAATAATGGGAGAGTTGGGTTTAGAATTTATCCTGTGCACACTATCAAACTTAACATCTGCTACATCCATTTTTTCGGAAAGAAGATTTTTCACGAACATTTCACAATCAGCTCCAGTCTCATTACTTTTCTTTTCCATGCCATGAATAATGATATTGTTCCGTCTTGACAGGCCTTCTTGAACGTCTGCATTCTTTTCTAGTTTTTCCACTCTGTCCATCAGTTCTGTATTTGATTGCTTTAACTCTAAATTTTCAGTCCTAAGATTGTTCATGTCTTGTCTAATATCACACATTTCCTCTTTCAAGGCGTCAACACTGTTTGTCAACATTTGTATTTGACTCCTCATAGTCTCTGTTGTTGTCTTTAGCATGTTCTCCACTTTCTCCATCTTGGCCCTCATCGTGATAAATGTTTCCTCAGGAGCTACTGTAGGAGAGGACTCCTGTCTACTGTGTACAGTTGTAGGTGTGCTGGCGGCCATATCTGCACTTACTTTGGTTTTCCCTGCAGCTTTTCCTGTGATTGTGCTACGACCACCAGCACCACTCGTCAGGCTGGTTTGCCTCAGCTTCCGTCCTTGACCAGGTCCAGGGTTCGTCTCCACATCACCACACCGAAGCAAAAGGCCCCCCCAGAATAGATAGGTGAGGGTCAGTCCTAACAAGACACCGTCTTGCCCACTTTTTAGCGTCAGGATGGACACGGCCATGGCCGATTTGAATTCTGCCCGTTTGGACATGAAGCAGGCGAATACTGCCGCAAATGTCCCACAGACAGCCCTGTACAACTGCAGCGATATTCCCATCCTCCTTATCTAACTGTATGCTAACAATGAAAAATTAAGGCCACTTAAAACTAGCTACTAATTCACAAAAATACTAGAGCAATTTCCCTACGTCTTCACCTTGCATTACGTGATCGGCCCCCCCGAGAGAGAGAGAGAGAGAGAGAGAGAGAGAGAGAGAGAAGAAGAGAGAGAGAGAAGGAGAGAGGGGAGAGAGAGAGAGAGAGATACAAATTTTACCGGAAATATTGTTTTCATGGAAGAAGTTACTTTTACAGATGTAACAAAAATCTTCCCCGAGAGATCTGTTTTCAGAATCTGGAATTGAACAGATCCAAGTCCGTATGCACTTCTTGTTTTTGGCAGTAAGATGGGTTGTCCTCTGCGTTCATTGTCCTGGCCTACGCGTTCCCTTTATTTTCTAGTTACCATGCTCTTCAAATAGAAGCCATTGCTCTGACTTGGATTTTGTCAGAGAAGATTGTTATTGACCAACAGAAACAAACCACCGACAACTAACCATATTACATGGGGGCATTAAAGAGACAGACAAGAAAGGCAGCAGAATTGAAAGACAAGATGATGCTCTGTGGTCTGCAAGCAGCTCAGTGAACATTTTGTTTTCCTTCCTCGGCTAGATCTCCGAGGTTCACAAATGGTGAGATTTTGTGTATGTGACCACTTTTGCTCACCAGTAAGGTAGCCACATTCCGACTTCAGGAATAACTGTGAAAATGAAACCCATTGCCACTTGCCTTGAAGTGCTGGTATGTTTGAGTGAAACTATCCTAGCCTACGATGAGCTGCCAATACACCAGCTTTCCCTTTTTCATAAATCTAAGAACAAATCCTCTGATGTCTGAGTATGGCTGCCTAGATGGCAGGTTCTTGATAATTGCCATTATTATATACCGATGTTTATCACCCAGAAGTACTCACGGTTATATTGAATTTAGTGATGTAAAGGTATTTGTGTACACAGAAAACATGTGAGACCAGTCCGGCAATATATGCATTTACCACCGACTGCGGCCAAAAGGGTGTAAAGCATCACCATTTGTCAACTTATACCAACTGTTGTCCACATTATGATGATATTATTTCATGTCTTTCAAAAACAACCTCAAATATCAACAAAGCGTTTTTCAACGAATTAGAGACAAGAGCAACAGCGAAAACAAAGAAAATCTAGAATTTGTTCCCCTATATATTAGAGAATACTGGGCTAAATGTAACCTAAAAATAATATTTAAATTCATCAGACATACTCTTTGCTGTCTTGTCTTCTGTCTGACCATTTGACTCTGAGGAGTCGCCTGCAGAACCACATTTCGGCTGTGTTTATTTGGCCTCTCTCCAGTTTTTGCAGGCTTCTGATCAATGCAACAATACAGGTAAGATAACTGTTTTGGCAGTTCTAATCTTAAGATATTTTAGTATGCCTTTGTCCTTTCAAATGTTGTTTAAGGAGCCATTATTCTCTTTTACAGAGCCTAAGTATTTGAAGTTTTGAACGTATTCCAGATCGGTTCCATTGGTTTTGATATTTTGTTTGGTAACTGTACCATTAATGTGCATGACTTTGGTCTTTTTGGCATGTAACCTAAGGCCAGCAGTAATGCTCTCGGCCTAGTCTCCGGAGAGAATTCTTATCATGCTTGTGGTATCATTTGACATGAGTGCTGCGTCATCAACACACCTTAGGGTGGTGATGTTTCTGCCTTGACATCTGTGTCCGCCTTTCTCATGATCATTTATGTAGGTATGCTGTAAAGATGTGGGGATAATACACAGCCCTGACAGACTCCTTGTTCTATCAAAGAACTTGCCTTTCCATGGGATGGTTGCCTTCCGATCTGGATTCAAATGTGCTATTACTGAGATGAGATGCTTTGGAAATCCCATTTCTCACATTGTGATAAACAGATGGTGATGTTTCTCACTGTCAAAAGCTTTACTATACTCCATGAAGTTTATTAATGCCTCATCTTCAGTGTTTCTAATTTTTCTAACAGTATCCGAAGCACAAAAAAGCATGTCTGTTTTGTTCTTCTTTCATGCCTATATCCTGCAAGACAATCAGATATCTCTTTCTACTTTTTTCATTCTGTTGTGGAGGATGATGAGAAGAATGTTGCACATGTGGCTTATCAAGGTAATAGTTCTGTAATTTCCACAGTATTTAGTATCCTTGCTCTTGTTGAGCATGACGAATTCTTGCTGCTTCCACTCAATGGGCCATTGGTAGGTTTCCCAAATTCTTTTGCATAGAATGATGATGTAAGACTGGAAAGGCCTTAGTTCTTCAAAAGCTCACTTGGTACGTTGTCCAATCCAGGGGATTTGTCTTCTTTTAGTTAAGCTAAATGACACCAGTATCTTCTTCCTTTAGTGGCAAAGGTTAGAGGTGTTGTGGATCTACATTGCGTTTCATGATGACAGCTCCCTGGCATCCCCATTGTGGTAATAATTTGATATAAATTCAACGGCTGTAAACTGGTACTTCCCGGTGGCGATGTCAGACGCCTTTCAGTATAAAGAGAACCCTACTATCTGAACGTGTTGTGCTCGGATTCCCTCTTTTCTGCCTCCCTCTTTTTCTCTGTTTCTTTTCTTTCTGTTACCCCATGATCGCCTATTTTCTGCCTTTTTACTCCATTCTCCTGATTGTTGCAGAAAGACATAAAATGAAACTATTCCTTCTCATGTCGGATTCAGGTGCACTAGGCCTAACTTGTCAGAAACCTAACGGTAGCGAAACGCATTTTCGCTCACAGGACAGACAACAACAGTTGTTGTCTGAGCGTTCGACAACGACAAAGAAGGTAGTGAGCATAGAAAGAAGCTAGTGCGTTCAAACTCTATCCGTCGGATTTTGTTGATGGCGTGGAAAAATGCATGTCGATTGCGATCGCGTAAGACTTGTTTAATTTTTTTCTAGAACATCAACGACATGTTCATGGCCTTTGTTGGTTTCCTGCTACTGTTCCAGTTCCCTGCTGAGGGTCATGCAGGCCACATTTGGAACCTCTTCTTGCCCTGGCATCATGATCATCTCAGATTTTGTGTCTGCATCAAAGCTCTACTCATGACGAGCTCGTGCCAAAGTCTCGGGGTCTGAGCGCTCATAGCAGGCCGCTGTTTATTTATTTTATCTTATTCTTTTATATCGAGGATAATGGAATAAGCGCTCATGTGCTTTTTTACATAAAGTCCCCGTGTGTATGCGGTTTTGTAAATTCTGTCATCTGTTCCCACCGCCACACAATGGCCTACTCTTACGAAAAGCGGAACAGGATTTAACGTGTGCGCAAGATGTTCTGCGTGCGTTCACACACGGGACTTCGGTTTATAGTATCATCGGAAGGACTTTGGGGGAGAGTGGAGTCGGCACGTGATGTTAACTCCGGGGGAAAATATCCCCTTGAACCGGAATCGAACCCGGGTCGTCAGATTGCGAGTGCAATGTTCTGACCACTAGGCTATCCCGTCCCCCCTGTTCATAGGACGAGAAGACAAACACCCTCCACACGTGGCATCTCACCTTCTATGATTCTGATATGTGACTAGCTTTGCCATCAGTATTGGCTAAAAAGTGATTTTCTTCATATTTTAAAAAAAGATCAAAACAGGCAGCACTGAACACCACCATGTGATCCAGCAGCATTCAGACCCTCTTGTGGCTGGTTGTTTCTTCACAGCCAAACAATGAAGGCCTAAATGCCCAGCTGGACAAAGGTGTGCAACAGAGGCGGAGTAAGTTGTGGCAGCGTGTGGTGAGATCAGGGGGAGTGTTGTGAGAATAACAGTGCCTATACATTACAGAAGATTAATACCCCCCCAACCCCCCACAACAGAAATCCAGAACAAAACCCCAAACAAAGAAAGGATGCCACTGGCAGTCAGAATGTTTCGGGTACTTCATTGCAGCTGGCTTTTACCTTTCCTGTCCCAGTGCCTCCCTCACTTTGTTGCTTTGTTTTTTACCTGCCTCATCTTCTGTGATGTTCCTGTCCTGCTATTCCCACTCCACTCACCTCAGTCTCTCTGCCCCAGTCATACCCAGATTCAGTATGTCGCATCCCTAAGGCCAAAAGTCCACAGGAAGCCCATCAATATCAGGCCACTGTAGCGCCATCAGCCAGAGGGGCACTGCACTGCTGATGGGTCACTTTGGTGGTGTTCAATGGTGCCTGTTCTGAACTAACATAAGTAGGACACCACCTTCTAAGCCCCTTACTAACGACAGTTATATCTCAGTTGCAGAGCCAGAATGAGTGAGTTGCCCACCCGAGGTGGCGACCACCCCAATGTCTCTGTATCCCTCCAATGACCTTCCCCCACGAAATTCCACCCCTAAAGGCATTGACACGAACTCACAACAGGCACACAAGTGTACTGGAAAACAGAATCTGAGGTCAGTGTGAGACCAGAGCATTCGGGGTCACCGAATCGGACAATTTTTTAAATTTAATGATGATCAATGATGAGGATGACGTGATGCTGCTGCCATGGAAGTGCATGTGTTTTAAGGTTGAGTCTATTTTTATAGGGTTGTGCTCTATGCTTCCTATCATAATATATACTGGCTTCAACTACACCCGAGAGATACAGACACCTGCAGTGTTGGTTAGGTAATTTGAGCAACACTCAAACTCGCATCCGTAAAGTGAATGAAGCTCGACTGTGTGGTTCCAGTCTTCTCACTGAGCCCACAGCACACTTACTCAGGGTAGAGGCCAGCCACAGTCTGAAAAATCCCTGACTCGTGGGATTCGAACCTGCCACCTTCCAGTCCCAAACCCAAGGCACTAACCACTGCGCCAAGGTGGTTGGTATACCTCTGTGACTTGGTGTGATCAGCAAAACAATGCATTAATCAACAATAACACTCCTGATGAATTTCTACTTTGGACATACAGAGATTTTCATTCCACATATGATGCTGCGTCATACATTTTACAGCTTCCATTGTATTATAGTTTTTGTAGTGTGTATTACCAACACTTGTTCATCACAGGAACTATGCAAATCACACCCTTAAAATATATTTGACCCTGAATTTGTTTTTCTAGACTTTTGTTTTATTCTTCGGCAGATGGTGCATTTATAGATAGATTAGGCTTTGTCAGAGAAGAGCAGAACATAGGAATGAACAGAATATACAAGGGTGCCAAAACCTGGTTGACTGATATTCATAATTAATGCTCTGACTAATGACCTACACCTTAAGAAAGAGCAACAAACATTCCATGAACGTTTAGCACAACTTCTGCACCATATCTTAATCTGAATTTGAAGTATGTGAAGTACATGGTAAATCCTTATTTAAAGGACTGCCATGCTCCCCTGACTGATGATAAACTCACAGATAACAGAACGATGCCAAGTGCCGATGACACCATGCTGATCAGTTCCTCCCAGTTCAGAGACAATGCCAGCACAACAGATATTTCGTCAGATTATTTGCAAAATGATACCCAAGCCACGTCTTTCGCTGAGGGATGCGTATCAGTGGCATTAAGTGACATGGAATATTTACCATGGGATAACCCTGATAACATTGTCAGTGCAGAAACAGAAGAAATCGCTCTCAGAGTCAAAAACACATTACTGCCATTGCTCTTACTGATTGGTGGACCAGGCAACGTCATCAACATGGCGGTGTTCTACAAACAGGGCCTGAAGGATCGTGTCAACCTGTGTCTCTTTGTTCTGGCGTTAACTGATGCACTGTATCTCATCTCAGCAATGTGTTACCATGGTGAGCAGTTGCACATACAGTTTACCACAAAGGAAAGATATGGGCCCATGTATGTTTTCATGGTCAACAACAACTTGATAGTCTTGTGGAGTTTCTCTCTGATTTCACCTATCCTGTCCACCATCATTGCATGTGAAAGATGTCTTTGTGTTTTTAACCCACTCAGGTTCCAGACAATTCTCCGCACAAGGAGCATGGCTATCATTGTCACAGGTGTCTATATCGTGGTTGTGGCTTTAATCTTCATAGTGGCTTTCAGATATCGAATTGGGTGTGCTTATGATCCTGTCACTGGCATGATTTCCAACAGGTACACTATCGGGGACTTTTACGCAGCTCACAAAACCTTCATTGACATTCTGGACAGTTATGCTCTTGGTGCTGGGGTGCCAGGACTTGTGATAACGGTTGTGATAACAACAACCATACTGACGATAATGAAACTTCGGAAGGCTGCAACATGGCGTGCTGAAACCTCGTCCTCTTTCTCTGCCCGTGAAGTGGCGCTGACCAAGATGCTGGTGGGGAGCTCCATTCTCTTCATCGCCTGCATTTTCCCCATCGCCATGTTACGCTTCAGTTGGATCTTTCTGCCGGAAATGAACTCTGGCCGGCGCCATCATAACTTCTTTCTGACTACAGTGTGGATGTGTGAGCTGTTGTCTTACTTCAACGCCAGCTTCAACATCTTTGTATACTACGCCATGGGATCTCGCTACAGAGAAACTTTCTGGGCCTTACTCAGACGAGAACAAAATCCACACAAAGGCTAGTGGGTTCATCAGCGACAATCGCATGAACAGGAGCAAACTCAGGAAAACTTACATACAGATTGCATCATTAGACTGCCTTTGTACATTAAAAACGTTTTGCTTCAGCTCTTGTAAGTGCATGCTTTGTCTGATAGCATGTGTGAATCAACTAAATGTATTTGTCTTTCAATGTTAGCTCATGAAAGCTTATAGCAAAATTGTCCCCCCTTCCCCCAAATCCTTGTCACTAGTGAGACTCCTCACCTGATTTGATATCTTGGATGGACGGGATAGTCTGTTGGTTAGAGTGATGTGCATTGCACTCGTGATCTGCTGACCCGGGTTCGAATCTCGTTCAAGAGGATTTTCCCTCTGGAGTTAACATCAGTGCCGACTCCACTACCCCTAAAAGTCCTTCGGATGAGACTATAAACCGTTTCCGTGTGTAAACACACGCAGAACATTTTGCGCACTCGTTAAAATCCGTTTCACCTTTCGGAAGAGTAAACCATTGTGTGCTGGTACGGTGGGAACAGACGACAAACATGACAAAACTGCATACACATGGGGAATGGATTAAAAAAGTACATGAGTACTTATTCCCCTTATCCTCAAAATAAAATTATAAATAAAAGAAAACAAAACCTCTCTTACCTACACGAGGAGTGATTGGGTCACTGCATCCAGCTTTTTAGACCAGTGTGTCGTGGGCAAACTGAACCTTGGGGGTTTCTTCCCTTTCCACGTATAAGGGCGCATGCTGGGGATTTTGGATGATGCATCCCACCACCCATAGCTGGTGTACTGTGATACAAAAGTGGGTGGGGTTTTAACACGTTTACACGATGGTCTGCAGACGGCCACATATGGGACGTTGTTTATTGTCTCATCCAAAGGAGGTATAGGGAGTGGAGTCAGTGCCTATGTTAACTCCATGGGAACATCCTGTCAGACAGACATGTAAGAGGAAATTCGAACCCACACCCTCATGTACCACCAAATCACAAGTTTGATTCCAACCACTGGCTATTTCGTCACCTCCCTCTATACAAGTCTGTCATCATCTTCACCTGTACCATGGTCAGTCATACCATTAAAGCATTAATGAAGATTTGCTACCAGCTTCCTCCACTCCTTGAGGTTCTCAGCTTTATGTCATATGTCATCCCACTTAAGGCCAGTCAGTCCACTCTCTGATGTTGTCTTCCCATCGTTTTCTCTGTCTGCCTCTTTGTCTCCCCCCTTGTACTGTTCCCTGTAGGACAGTCTTGGCAAGCACAGGTTTTTGTGTGACGTGCCTGTACCAGTTCAGTTTGCTTCTTTTCACTGAAGTCAGCTCTTCACATGACCCTATGGTATTTTCAGTGCTGGTTTTCACTTTCTCACTAGTGATGTAATCTCTGTATGCGATAATAATAAATGGAATTTATATAGCGCTATATCTTGTAACAACAAATCAAAGCGCTTGAATTCAATCACTCCTACACATGCAACCAACAATAATTAACAGTTTTCACACACACACACACACACACACACACACACACACACACACACACACACACACACACACACACACACACACACACACACACACACACACACACACACACACACACACACACACACACACACACACACACATACATACACACAGAGGTTATATACTTCAGCAGGATGATGGGAATTTTGGTCATTGAAGGCAGGGACAGATAATGATGAGGTGAAACAATAGAGGAAAGGTTTAGGTTTTAAATAGGTATGTCTTGGGGCTGGATTTAAAAGTGTCGTAAGTAGGCTTTTTACGAAAGGAGAGAGGGAGGTCATTCCAGATTGATGGACCAGAAACAGAAAGAGCGACAGCCAACGGTGGACTGGTTAAATCTAGGTATTCGTCGGGACAGGGTAACTGCAGCAGAGCGAAGGGAATGAGAAGGAGTGTACAGGTAAAGACATTCACAGAGGTAGGAGGGTGCTGTATTGTGGAGACATTTATAACAGAAGGTACTGATCTTATAGCTTAATTATAGATCTCTGTGGCACAGGCAACCAGTGGAGAGATCGCAAGAGAGGAGTAATATGCTCAGATTTTTTCTTTTAATACCAAGAAGCTTGTGGGAAATCTCATCTCTATTGTCTGTATCCTTCTTTCAATGTCTGCTGTTATGGTCCACGTTTTACTTACCACACAAATGTGGACATGACCAGGGAACACATCAGTTTGATTGTGGAGCCAATGGCAATGTTCTTGTCATTCCAGGGGACTTTCATTTTGGTTATTGCAGCTAGGGTCTTGGCTGTCCTGGGGAATAGTTTGCATCTTGGTCCTGCATCCAATTCTGTAGCTCCCAGATGTTTAAAGCTACTGACGGTATCAATTTTCTTGTTGCCTGTGGTAACGTTAGTACTGACACCTTTGGCACTATTTGTCATTAACTGGGTCTTACCTGCGCTGATTTGCATGCCATATGACTTAGAGGCTTCATCAAGGTGATTCACCAGGTTAACCAACTCTTGCTCTTCTTTTCCAGCTGGGCCGTCGATGTCAGCGGAAAAAACGTAAGTTTGTAATTGTCCTGCCATCAATACTGACTGTTCTTTCATGGTCTTTAAGTGCGTCAGCCATTATCATCTCAGATAATGTTGAAGGTGGGAATTGGGAAAGCAGACATCCTTGGCATACTCCAATTGTGGTTCGAAACTATTCTCCTATGTTGTTGTCGTAGAAGCCTGCGCCAGTGGGGCATGTTACAGAGATATGATATGGTTCTGTTCAAGTTGGCATTAATGCTATACAGCCTCATGGTTGCCCAGCAAGTGTGTACCATACTCTGTCGAACGCCTTCCTAAAGTCCACAAAGACGTGGTAAGATCTTGTTGGCGTTGCAGGTACTTATAACAGAGCATTGTAAGGTTGAACATTTCTTTGAAACCTGCCTGTTCTTCTTTTATGATCTCCTCTGCTTGAGGCCTCAGACTATTTAAGAGGATTCTTAGCATGACTTTACCTGGATGGCTTATCAGGCCAGTTTGGGCATAGCTGTAAGTTGCTTTCTTTGGGAGAGTGATGATCAGTGTTGTTCACTTGCCTGTCTGCCAGATCTTATTGCAGGTGATGACTAGTACATCTATCATGGCTCTTCACCTGCCCGGATCAACTCTAACAGACTATTGTCGACTCCTGCTGACTTCCCTTTCTTCAGTGATTTTACTGCGGTTGTCGTTGTTGATTGGTGGAGGGATTTCTAGCACTTTGGGATCTCCTGTTGCTCTGTGTACGTGCGCGCGCGCGTGCGCGCGCGTGTGTGTGTACAATTTGGAGCAATACTCTTTCCATCTCTAGAATACCTTGTTCTTCTGTGAGACACTGCCCTGTTTTGTCTTGGATGGCAGTGGTTCTCCTTTGATTTGAGATCATCAGGTCTTCCACCGGCTGATAGGCTTTCTCCTTGTTGTTTTTCTGTATGTATTCTTCAATACCTTGTCTTTTTTCTTTGATCCACGTCTTATTTGCTTTCTTTATGCTTTTAAATCCCCCCCCACACCTTTTAAAATTTTTTTTAAAATTAATTTTTTTTTTACTGAATAAGCCATAGTTTTGCGCTTTCAGCCTCATTTTTATTTTGCTTTAATTCTCGGCATTTGTGGCACGGCTTCAGCATGTCCTCCATGACTCAGGTCTTCTCTATTGATCAGTGTTTGCCAAGGATGAGGTTGGCTCTGTAGGTTATGGCAGAAAATAACCTTGACTTGAGAAGACAGTATTAGCATGTCCTTTGATTGTCACACAGACTGATAAAGTGTGCTTCTACTCAAATTCCAGGCATAACAGCATTATTAATGTGAAAAGTTAAATGACTGTCTGGGTGGGGGTGGGGTGGGGGTGGGGTGGGGGATAACCTAGTGGTTAGAGCATTGAGCTCGTGATCTGAGGTCTCAGGGTTGAGCCACCATCAAGGCGCCGGTTTGAGGAGATTTTCCCCCTGGAGTTAACTTCAGTACAGCCTCCATTTCCCCAAGAGTCCATCAGAGGAGACTATAAGCCGAGGTTCCGTGTGCAAACACACGCAGACCATCCTTAGCACACGTTAAAATCCGTTCTGCACTTTGAAAGAGTAGGCCAGTAAGAACTGATGATAAAACATCGGAAAAAAGTGCCTTGCACACTGGCGTCGTGTTTATACATGATCGCGGAGCAAGCAGGCAGCAGTGGCAGGTCACCATGCTAGTGGCCAGAGGCTGCATGTAGACCGTGATGTGGGCAGCTGCAGACCAGGAAAACTGATGATCCCCCCCCCCCCACCACGGCATGAACAGACAGGTCACAGCATTGTAAAGCAGTGCCCGTCAAAAGGGGCTGACAGCTCTCTGCTGATGCCTCTGGTGAGGATTCTTCAAATGACTGGAAAGATCGTCACGCCACTAACTCTCTCTAAAGCTTGAACAGCACAAGACAACTTCAAGACTCTACCTGAACTCATTAAATGGATGAAATATGTGCTAGCCTAACCCCAAGACAGTCTTGCAAAGAACTCTTTCCAGTTAACAATAGTGTCAAACAAGGCTACAAAACTGCAGCATCACTTTGTAGGAATGTGTTATCTCCCCCTTTCTTTCGTTCAGTTATCTCCACCCGGGACAGGCTATACCTGCAGTCATTTTGCTGTCTGTCTGATCAGAACCACAGTAGAGGAGGCACTGCTACAGGCAGTTCTGTTGAAGAGGACACAGCAATGGTATCCACCCAAAGAATGTTTCTAGGGACTTACTGTTTGTAATGTTCCATTAGAAATGACTTCCAAAACATCAGAGGAGGCAGCCTGTGTTTTGGAAATTGGGCAGAAATTTGATTATAGTGGAGATGTCTTGCCCACAGTACATCCCCACTCTCTCGGCCAAGTGGGCATAAGGACATTTAGCGTTGGAGATGCACTCCAAAGACCAACTACCCCCCAGGGCTGCAGCACATAAGGACTGTGCGAGTCAAGCCTCCTAGTCAGATAAGAGAGTCATAGTCGATCACTAAAGACTAAGCTGTAAAGTGGAATTCCATGAGTGGAAAAGCCACTGATCATACAGCCTCTCCCTTTGCTGTTGCCCCAAGCATCAGTGGTTTAATTAAGAACTGTGATGAAGCCCAGGCTCTGAAGGCGCTGTAATTAAAGTTCCCCCATGTACACATGTATGCCATCTATCTTAATACTGGTAAAGGCCCAGACCTGGCTGTCAGATCGCGAGCGCAATGCTCTAACCACTAAGCTATCTCGCCTCCTTGTTTTATTGTTTACTTTCTAAAATACTGCCCCCCACCCTGATATTAATGATAAAATATCCAGTATTTTAATTTTGTCACACAAATTCTCATATTATCTTCGATATCCTTCTTCACATTTAACATGAACTGCACAGTTTTCGTTTATAGATTGCAATTCCACGCTGGAGTCGAATGCGCTGGGCCTGACTTGTCAGGAGCTTAACGGCAGCGCAACGCATTTTCGCTCATAGGACAGATAACTGTGGTTGATAAGCATTCGACGATGACGACGACGACGAAGAAGAAGAAGAAGAAGAAAAAAGAAAAGAAGAAGAAGATTGCAATCTCATACTCAATCATAATATAAAAAAATTTATACAGCTTATGTCATCAAGTACGCTTATCTTAATTTGATTTTTATTTACCTTATGTAAAACCGTTCTGTAAATTAAATATTCGCCTTGCTATCCGTTGATTCTCATACCAAAAAGTTAATTGTGTGCCCTAGTGTTTACAGTAGAAGGGTCTGTTGGAAATGTCAAGCTTTTCATTGTACAATGTTGGCTCTGCTAACAGTCGGCGCCCATGTTTAGACAACCTGTCTATGAAGTGCTATGCATGCACAGAAGACATTTTAGCTGAACTCATTCACTTTGGTTATTTTTTATTACTTTTTTTCTGCCTCTTCTGTGACGTTCCTGTCCTGCTGTTCCCACGCCGCTCATTTAAATCTCTCTTCCCAGCCATACCCAGATTGTCATGTCGTATACCTATGGGTAGAAGTCCACAGGGAGCTTATTATTGACAGGCTGCCGCGAGGCCACTAGCCAGAGGGACCCTGCAGTACTTCTGGGTCCTTTGGTAGTGTTCAGTGGTGCCTGTTCTGTGTTAACATACACAGGACACCACCTACTAAGCCCCCTATTAACGATAGTAATAACTTAGTCACAGAGCCAGTCAATGATACGCCCACCCAGGGTGGCAACCGCCACCACCTCCCTCCAACGACCCCACTCTTCCTCGTGAACCTGCAACCCCACAGGCTTTGGCACAAACTCACCACAGGCACACAAGTGTATGGGGAAACCGAAACCGAGGTCACCATGAGACCACAGCAACCAGGGTCACTGAATCAAAGGCATTTTTTGTTTATTGCATGGTGATCAATGAAGGTGAAGATGAGATAAAGATGCTGTAGCAGAACTGCATATGCTTTGAAACAACTTCACAGAGCTGTGCTCTACTCTTCCGATCACAATATATCTCGGCATCAACCGGGCCCGAGAGATACAGACACCTGCAGTGTTGGTCAGGTAATTTAAACAGCACTATCAAAACCGCATCGGTAAAGTGGATGAAGCTCGACTGTGTGCTCTTACTCTAGGCAATGAGCCCACTGCACACACATTCTGGATGGGAGCCGGCCCATGTCCCAAAACGGCTCCCTATGCCTCGTATGGGAATCGAACCTGCAACCTTCCAGTCCGAAACCTAGAGCGCTAACTTCTGCGCCATGGCAGCTGGTAACTACTTTAATCATTCTGGTTACTTACACAAACATGTGTCATCTGGGCAGAGAAACAAACGTTAGGAAATGAGGAATTGACAATTGTTGTTAAGTGTAATTTTCGTGTTATGTTAGACATAACAACCATCTGTGATAGAGACGACCTTGATTTTAACATAAAAAGTTCTAGAGTTACTACCCTGTTCAAAAAGTTAAATGTAAATAAAGCTGTAGGGCCAGACAGTATCTGCGGAATCCTTTTAAAACTTTGTGCTGATCAGTTGTCATTTGTTTTTGCCGGGTTGTTTTCATTGTCTTTAAATACCGGAGCCATTCATTCTATCTGGAAAAAATCCACCATCTGCCCCATTCCAAAAACAAAAAATCCTAAAGTTTTAAATGATTACAGACCCGTTGCCTTAACATCCGTCGTTAGGAAAAGCTTTGAGTGCTTTGTTCTTCAGTACCTCCTGCCTGCCACTAGTAAAAGATGACCTTGACCCTTATCAATTCGCCTACAAGCATAACAGAAGTACAGATGATGCAACAATCACGATCTTGAATCATATTTACACACACCTTGAAAATAACAACTCTTTTGTTTGAATTCTCTTTGTTGATTTTTCCTCGCATTTAACACGATTCAGCCACATCTCATGGCCCAAAAGCTCCAATCACTCAAAGTTAACTGGAAACTTATTTTATGGAATGTGAATTTTTTAACCAATCGATTTCAGTGTTTATTTTGAAGGAAAAAAATCATTACAAAGAACCACTTCCACTGGTGCACCACAAGGCACTGTCTTAGCACCGGTACTTTTTACCTTGTATACAAATGACTGCACTGGTACATTACTTACACCGGTTGTAAAATAATCAGATGACTGTGCTCTACCAGATGTATCTAACTCAAATTTGGTTTATTTTGATGAAGTAGAAAGGTTCTGTAAATGGTGTAAAAATAACTATCTTGATTTAAACGTCAACAAAGTCAAAGAAATGCTCATTGAGTTTCGCAGAAATACACCCCGAGTTCCTGATCTGTTCATAGACGGAACAAAAGTAGAGAGAGAGTGGTAGAGTACAAATAGCTTGGTACAATTCTAGATAATAAGTTGAATTTTAATACAAACACTGCTTTTATACATAAGAAACGTCAATCAAGGATATACTGCCTTCAAAAACTGCGATCACAGAACGTTAAAAAAGAAATGATGTGCTTGTTTTATCGCAGTTTTGTAGAATCAGTCTTATCATAATTATGGGTTTTTATGCTGGTTTGGTTGTTTGAATGTAAAAAAAACCAAGAACGTATTGAATACAGTTGTGAATGTGTGTGGAAAGATTGTTGGAGAAAAGCAAAAGACGCTAAATTCATTGTATGAAAATCAGATGACTTAAAAAAGCTAAAGACATTTGCACTGACGAAACCCCCGTGCTTTCACACTATGCATTGCTTCCGTCTGGTCGAAGATTTCGAATGCCAAAATCAAAACCAAACAGAACCAAAAATAGTTTTATTTACAAGTCAATTCAGCTTCTAAACCAATGTTAAACTTTAAACGAAACATTTTAAAAAAGGTTTTCATATTAAATCATCAAATAACAGCGTGTGCATGAATATGCCTCTGAGAGAATATTTTATTTTTTTCGAATATTTTAATGAGGGTAATTGGATAAGCCAGAGGCTTCTTTACACCAGGCCCTTAAGGGGAAAAAGTGAAACAAACATGAATAAACCAATTGATCAATAAACAAGATAATGTCAAAAAGCAAAGAAATGAATCATTCAAATAGCCCTTCAATTATTGACTGAAGTCATGAAATCAATGAAAGACCACACAAGTAAACCAATCGAATAAATAGACAAAGCCAATTAATCACTGACAAACTCCCCTTCTTTGACACACCCCTCCCTAAACAGACAACCCTCCCAAAAATCAACACACACACACACACACACACACACACACCCCGCACGCACGCGCGCACGCACGCACGCACACACACACACACACACACACAGAGAGAGAGAAAAGGAGGAGAGAAGAAGAGAGAGAGAGAGAGAGGAAGAGAGAGGGGAGAGAGAGAGAGAGAGAGAATGCGAATGCGAAGTTTTTTTCATTATAGGCCTTGCCCTCATGAAGGGGGTGTGTGTATATAAAACAACATTCAAAAAATGTTGCATAAAGAAAAATTTATGGGAAAAGAAGAATAAAACTCAAGTACAGATAGTTTTTCTAATTTTTAAAAACTTTATACAAATTAATTGCTAGTCGCTTATTAATGCGTTCTTTAGTAGATGATATTAAGTATACAAAGTCTAAACATGGAAGGACAGCTCACATATTTTTGCGGTATCAACTGGTTTTTTAAGATCATTTAACATAGGACAACATAATACAAAATGAACTTCGTTATCGACAGACCCCTTACATAATGGACAAAGAAGATCTGTAACACAGTGTTGTCTATAGCGAAGATTGTGCACAAACAATTCAGACACTTCAAATCTAAATTTTGTCATAATATGTTTAAGATGTCTATCCATGTTCATTGACAAATATACAGGAATTTTACCTAATAAACTAAACTGCCTATACAAACTAAAACGATCACTCTCCTGAATATGACTGGAACACTCCTGCCACCTACAATCTATCAATCTAGTGCGCAGTACTCGTATAAACCCATTTGTATCCTCTACT
>CM054138.1:7390787-7400787 GCA_028751875.1 Rapana venosa | reverse complement strand
TTTGTGAACGGATTACTATTGAAGAACACAGTATGACAAGAGGGGAAATCTTGACAGGATTCATTACTGATTTATCATACCCCAGTTCTGTTTCAACAAAAGTTTGCTGCAGAGAGAGACAATAATTGGAGTAATAGCAATTATTATCTTTTCTTAATTACTCAATTAATTTTTTTCTGGTTTTGCAACATAAAAGATAATTCTCACCTGTTTTGTGTACAGCTTCAAATTTGGATAGTAAAGGAACATATTGACAACTGGGTGATATGACAACTTAAACAAAGAACTGAATGTGAAAGAAGGAAAAATATAGTTATTTTATTAATACGAACACAACCATTGCCCTTGTAGCATTATTACTACTGGAAGAATATACTGTGTATTACATAACTATCTCCCATTATATAGACATTAATTTGTATAGCCAGGAAAGTAGACGTTAATTTGTATAGCCAGAAAAGTAAATTTACACACAAAACATTTAAGAAAAGTCTGGCAATACATACACGAAACAGGTATTGCAGATAAAAAGTGTAGAAAGCATGCCTCATTGATCACCTCATGCCAACTTTTGTCCACATTATGATGACATTAGTTCATTTCTCAAAAAAAAAATCCATGTATAAAACATGATTGTCAGTGTATTAGAGATCAGAGATACGATAAACAAAACAAAATCAAGATCTCATTCCATTGTATCTTACAGGGTATTAGGTTGGATAAAGCCTACACGAATTAATCAATGTATGAATTCAGCAACCATGCATTTCTGGCTGTCTTGTCCTCTGCCATGTGTCAGCGCTGCTGTTACCACGCTGCTCATTCCAGTCTCACCACAGTAACACCCCCACACATGTGATGTCATACCCTGTAGATGTGATGAGCGCTTTGATTTGTTGCTTTACAAGATTCAGCGCTATATAAATTCCATACATTATTATTATTATTATTATGTTTACAGGAAGTAGCAAAGGTCTGACCGCCGTAAGGCTGCCAACCTGAAGACACCTTATATTTATCCTTGGTTTGTTTTTGTTTTTACTCAGCCGTAAAGGTAGGCATATTCTGTTAAATTAAAAAAAATCTGACCAAAATCAGAAATACAGGTAGGTTAATATTGGAAGTCAAAGTGAGATGTCTTGCTACCAATCAGCAAACTCGAGTCAATCAGTCCCAGATACAGGAAAGTCGCATATCATCATCATCATCATCATCATCATCATCATCATCATCATCATCATCATCATCATCATCATCACCACCACCACCACCACCCACCACCACCACCACCACCACCACCACCACCACCACCACCACCACCACCATCATCATCATCATCATCATCATCATCATCATCATCATCATCATCATCATCATCATCTGTCCCCTGAACAAAATGTTCTTCGTCCAGTTTTCATTTGTGTGCTGCTGCATCTTCCTCCCTCAAGTGTCCTTTGCAGGACCCACTAAAACAAGTCTGCATAGGAGAAGGTCACAAAGCCATAGAGTTTAGATATGAAAAGTATAGTATCAACATTATTGCTGCGGATAGTGATTTGCCATGAAACCAATTGCTTTGGGTATAGCGGTGAGTAGAGGAAGATCTTTGCTGAGAGAGAGTGCATTCGAGCTTTTGTCAGAAGAATTTAGTTGGTGGCGTGGAAAAATTGCATTAGTCGATTACGGTAACGTAAGACTTGTACAATTTATTTTCACAAGACCATGATATGTTCGTATTGTTTGTTGTCCTCCTCTCTCTATTACTATTCCTTACTGATGATCGTTTGCACTGTAAAGAACAAGACCTTGCACATGGTGCCAGCTTTTGCCCTGGTACTATGCTGATCCCAGTTTTGGTGTCTGCATCCATCCCTAGTTGTAACAAGCTCTTCAGGGTCTGTGGGTTCATGGCAGACCGTTGTTCACGGGACGTGGAGGCAGACACCACTCCAAGGGGGCATCTCCCTTTGTCTGGCTGTGACCTTTGACAAGCATTGTGTAGGCTAAAAAGTGATTTTCTATATCACATTTTTGCCACCCTTCACTTCACTTTGGTAAACCATTAGGGCACCAATTAAGATTTTACAACCAGCTTCCTCCACTCCTTGCAATCCTCAGCTTTGAAGAGTACGTTGTTTTCTTAAGGCCAGTCCACTCTCTAATGTTGTCTTCCTATTGTTTACTCTTTCTGCTTTCTCGTTTCTATCATTGTTCCTTGTATGCCAGTCTTGGTCAGTCCAGATGTTCATGTGACGTGTCCGTACAACTTGATTATGCGGTTTTTTTTCCATTGAAGTTAGGAGGTCATCATATGGCTCGGTGGCGTTTTCAATTGTAGTTTTCACTTCATCTTGTGATCTCTGAAGGAGGTACCAAGAAGTTTGCGGGAAAAAAAATTTAAACATCGCAAAGGAGCGCATCAGGTTGATTTTGCAGCTGATGGCAATGTTTTTGTTACTCCAGATGACTTTTCCTTCGGTTCTTTCAGCTGAGATCTGGGCTATCCTGGAGAGTAATTTGGGCTGTGATTCTTCATCTGATGCTACAGCTCCAAGATATTTAAGGCCACGGAAATCTCTATTTTTATGTTGTCTCTGCCATTATCAATGGTGATGGCATTGGCACTACAAATCATCAACTGGGTTTTCTCTGCACTGATCTATATGCCATTTGCTGAAGAAGCCTTATCAAAGTGATTTACCAAGTTGACCAGCTCTCGCTCTTTTCCAGAGAGGCTGTTGACGTTGTTGGCAAAACATAGGATTGCATTTGTCCTGCCTCCAATGCTGATTGCTTTCTGATGGGCTTCAAGTATGTCAGCTGTTATTCTCTCTAAGAAGATGTCAAAGAGAGTATGGGAGAGAAGACACCTTTGGCAGACTCCAGTTGTGGTTTGGAACCCTTCTCCTATGTTTCTGTCACATTGGACTGTAATGCTTTCCTTGTCATAGAGGCACTCTATGGTTCTGATCTTGTTGGCATTGATGTTATACAGCCTCATGGTAGCTCACAAAGGTATATGAAAATCTCCATCAAACGCTTTCTTAAAGTCCACAAAGACATGTTCAAGATCTTGCTAGTGTTTCAGGTACTTCTCACAGAGTATTCTAAATTTAAAAATTTGCTCTGCTGTGCTCTTTCCTGCTCTTGAAACTGTCTTTTCTTTAAAAACCTCGTCATATCTATGACCAAAGCAGGCATCACTCAACATCACCACGTGATCCAGCAGCATTCAGACCCTCTTGTGGTTGGTTGTTTCTTCACAGCCAAACAATGAAGGCCTAAATGCACAGCAGACCTCCTAAGGTGTGCAACAAAGACGGAGCTAGCTATGGCAGCATGTGCTAAGATCAGGGTGAGTGTTGTGAGAGTAATAATAATAATAATAAATGGAACTTATATAGCGCTATATCTTGCAAAGACGAATCAAAGCGCATGCATTCAACCTAATCTTACACAGTCATGCAATCAATGATAAATAATCAATAGTTTAAACAAACAGATATTTACAAACATGGTGCGCTGCAGACATAATCTATGAAATAAAATTTCAATAGTCAAATGTTTTACAAAAGAACACACACACACACTCACACAGGTCGTATACCTTAGCAGGGTGATAGGACATGGGTTAGTGAAAGTGGGATAGCTCTGATATGAAACAGGAGGGGGGAAATCTTAGGTTTGAAATAAATATGTCTTGAGGTTGGATTTAAAAGTGTCATAACTAGGTTTCTGGCGAAGAGAGAGATGGAGCTCATTCCAGGTCGATGGACCCGAAATAGAGAAAGAGCGGCGGCCAACAGTGGATTGGTTGAATCTAGGTATTCGTAGGCACAAGGTATCTGCAGTAGAGCGGAAGGAATGTGAAGGAGTGTACAGGTTAAGACATTCACAGAGGTAGGAGGGTGCAGTTTTGTGGAGACATTTGTAACAGACGGTACTGATCTTATAATTTACTCTCTGTGGCACAGGCAGCCAGTGGAGAGATCGCAAGAGAGGGGTAATGTGCTCAGATTTTTTCTTTCTGAGAACTAGTCGAGCTGCGGAGTTTTGTATACGTTGAAGGGAGTGGATAGCTGATGCTGGCAGACCAGACAAAAGAGAATTACAAAAGTCCAGACGTGAAAGAATGAGAGAAGTGACAAGTTTGGCTGTTGCATCAGTGGACAGGTACTTTCGAATTGCACTAATACGCCGTAATTGATAGTAGCACGACTGACAGGTCTGGGTGATGAATTTTTTCATAGAGAGTGTGTTGTCGATAACGACACCTAGATACTTCACAGCAGTGGATAGAGGGACTGATGTATTGCCGAGTTCTATTGAAACTGTTGTTATGGAAGAGAGTTTATGTTTGGTCCTTACGAGCATGGCTTCAGTTTTATCTGCATTTAGCTGTAATTTGTTCTGTGTCATCCAGTTTTGAATATCTTCAAAGCAGCGGGCCATATTTGTCAGGAGAGAAGGTAGATTTTCAGGAGTAACACTGCTTTGAATCTGAGAGTCATCTGCGTAAAAATGATGGTTGATTTGATGACGGTTTATTATATGTGACAGTGGGGCAGTGTAAAGAGTGAAAAGAAGAGGGCCTAGAACTGATCCCTGTGGGACTCCGCATTCCAGTTTGGCAGGAATTGATTGAATCTTGTTTACTACAACTGTCTGGAATCGGTCAGTAAGGTATGAATTAAACCAGGTGAGGGCTGTGCCAGTAACACCGAATGTTTTTTGAAGACGGGAGAGAAGAATCGAGTGGTCTATAGTATCGAAGGCTGCTGATAAGTCAAGTAGAGTGAGAAGAGAGATTTTCTCTGAGTCAGAAGCGAGTAGAAGCGTGTTTAAAGTGTGTACTAGGGTGGTTTCAGTGCTGTGGTTGACGCGATAGGCAGACTGAAACTCAGGAAGAAGATTGTTGGAGAGAAGGTGCTTCAGCAATACAGTAGATAAGCCCCCCCCCCCCCGCTCAAAAAAAAAGGTAAGCCAGAATGTTTCATGTGTTTCATGCCAGCTGGGTTTTGCATTGCAATATAATGCATTAACCAACATTAATACTTCTAATAAACGTCTACTTCGGATATACAGAGTACTGTATTCGACATATGCTCTCGTCTAACACATTTTACAGCTTACTTTGTATTATATTTCCAGAAGTGTGTACTGTGATTACTTGTGTATCACAGGAATGGTGCAAATCAGACATTAAAAATATTTTGACCCTGGGTTTGCTTATCCAGATGGTAGTTTTATAGAATTATTTGAAACTGCATTTGGATTAAGTGAAGTACATAGTAGATTCCCATCAGAGAGGTAGCACCTGATTTTATACACACAGATTACATAACATTGCCAAGTGCCGATGACATCATGCTGACCAGTCCTTCCCAGTTCAGAGACAATGCCAGTTTGCAAAATGATACAGAAGCAACGTCTTTCCCAGAAGGATGCATATCAGTGGCAGTAAGTGACATGGAATATTTACCATGGGATAACCCTGATAACATCGTCAGTGCAGAAACAGAAGAAATCGCTCTCAGAGTCAAAAACACATTACTGCCATTGCTCTTTCTCATTGGTGGACCAGGCAACGTTATCAACATGGCGGTGTTCTACAAACAGGGCCTGAAAGATCGTGTCAACCTGTGTCTCTTTGTTCTGGCGTTAACTGATGCACTGTATCTCATCTCAGCAATGTGTTACCATGGTGAGCAGTTGCACATACAGTTTACCACAAAGGAAAGATATGGGCCCATGTATGTTTTCATGGTCAACAGCAACTTGCTAGCTTTAGTATGTTTCTCTCTGATTTCACCTATCCTGTCCACCATCATTGCATGTGAAAGATGTCTTTGTGTTTTTAACCCACTCAGGTTCCAGACAATTCTCCGCACAAGGAGCATGGCTATCATTGTCACTGGTGTCTATATCGTGGTTGTGGCTTTAACCTTCATAGTGGCTTTCAGATATCGAATTGGGTGTGCTTATGATCCCGTCAATGGCATGATTTCCAACAGGTACACTATCGGGGACTTTTACGCAGCTCACAAAACCTTCATTGAAATTCTGGACAGTTATGCTCTTGGTGCTGGGGTGCCAGGACTTGTGATAACGGTTGTGATAACAACAACCATACTGACGATAATGAAACTTCGGAAGGCTGCAACATGGCGTGCTGAAACCTCGTCCTCTTTCTCTGCCCGTGAAGTGGCGCTGACCAAGATGCTGGTGGGCAACTCCATTCTCTTCATCGCCTGCATTTTCCCCATCGCCATGTTACGCTTCAGTTGGATCTTTCTGCCGGAAATGAACTCTGGCCGGCGCCATCATAACTTCTTTCTGACTACAGTGTGGATGTGTGAGCTGTTGTCTTACTTCAACGCCAGCTTCAACATCTTTGTATACTACGCCATGGGATCTCGCTACAGAGAAACTTTCTGGGCCTTACTCAGACGAGAACAAAATCCACACAAAGGCTAGTGGGTTAATTAGCATTGACAGGAACAGGCTCAGGAAAACTGTTTACACACAGATCACAGATTGCCTTATTGGACTGTGTCTCTGCAGTAAAAGCGTTTTGTTTTGGCTTTTATCAGTGCCTGCACTGCATGATAGCATGTGTCAATAAAATATATCATGTTTAAACGTTACCCCAGGCATGTTTATAACCAAGTTAAGCACAGCGAGGACAAAGTGGGAGCAGGATCACATATTTATCTGCTCTATTGCCACAGGTGAGTGAGGCTTTCAAACAAAGTAAAAGCAAGGACATACATTTATCTGTCCTTACAAAACAAACAAACAGTGGCTTGAAGTTCAAAACTAGAGTGCAAAACACAGAAACCCAGTATTCTTTGAGTCCCCTGCCTAGTGTTCTTTGAAATCCAAAGTTTGTCATTCCTTTCTCGCCCATACATAGTCATATGTTATTGCAGTCTCAGACCCATCATTTTTACAGGTGTCAGTCAAGGTCATTTTAGCATTTCTTTCACTAAAGCAATCCTTTTTTGTATGTCCTTCGGATGAGACTATAAACCGAGGCCCCGTATGCGAACGCATGCAGAACATCTTGCTTACACGTAAAATCCTGTTGCACTTTTTGAAAGAGTAGGCCATTGTGTGCCGGTGGACACAGATGACAAAATTTACAAAACCGCACACACACGGGGACTGGATGTAAAAAAAGCACAGGAGTGCTTATTCCATTGTCCTCGATATAAAAAAAGTCATCTGAGCGCTTTGATTTGTTGCTTTACAAGATTCAGTGCTATATAAATTCCATACATTGTTATTATGATGTCGTCGTATTCCTGGAATGATTACACATTCAGACTTTTTTGACAACTCTGAACACACGGTTCAAGCTTTGTAACTGAAACCAGTCACCTTGGCGCAGTGGTCAGCACCTTGGGTTACGTACGGACTGGGAGGTCACGGGTTTGAATCCTATAAGAGGCATAGGGGTTTTGGGACTCTGGCTGGCTGCCAGACAGAGGGACTTTGCTGTGGGCATATTGGGAAGAATGAGATGATACAGTCTAGCTTCATCCTCTTTATGGATGCGATTTTGAGAGTGTTGCTCAATTTAGCTGACCAACACTTTAAGTGTCTGTGTCTCTCTCGGGTCAAACTGATGCTGACATAATACATACATCCATACTTACACACACACACACACACACACACACACACACACACACACACACACACACACACACACACACACACACACACACACACACACACACACACACACACACACACACACACACACACACACACATATATATGTATGAATATATGTATGTATGTATGTATGTATGTATGTATGTATGTATGTATGTATGTATGTATGTATGTATGTATGTACGTATGTATGTATGCATAATAGGAAGCATAAAGTACAGTCCTGTCACGTAGTCTCAAAGGCATATGAAATTCCATAGCAGCATCGTTACATCATCCTCAACATCATTTTTCATCATGCTATAAAAAAGGTATCTGATTGTATGGCTCTGGTTACTCTGATCTCATGGTCACCTCACTTTTGGTTTCCCCATACACTTCTGTGCCTGTGGTGAGTGGATCGGTGGGTGGTCTAGAGGAAACGCGCCTGTCTAGAAAGCGAAAAGTCCGGGTCGGAAGTGTGCGAAGGTTTATACCCCGTTTGGACCCGAAACTTTCCCCCCATCCATTAGACCACGAGTGGTGGTCTGGGCGCTAGTCTTTCGGATGAGACGATAAACTGAGGTTCCGTGTGCTACACATAATTATATAGCGCACGTAAAAGAACCCACGGCAACAAGAGAGTTGTCCCTGGCAAAATTCTGTAGAAAAAAGCCACTCTGATAGGGAAAAAAATACAGTTGCAGACAGGAAAAAGAAAAAGAAGGGTGGCGCTGCTCTTGTGGCGACGCGCTCTCCCCGGGGAGAGCAGCCCGAATTTCACGGAGAGAAATCTGCCGTGACTAAAAGTAGTATGAAATGAAATGAAAATATGAAATGAAATGAAATGAGTTTGTGTCGAAGCCTTTGGGGTTGGAGGTTCACGGAGAAGGTGGTTGGAGGGACGTTGTGGTGGTCGCCAGCCCAGGTGGGTGTCTCACTCAGTCTGGCTCCACGACTGAGCTTTTACTGTCGTCAGTGGTAGATGAATGGTCTAAAGGTAAGGCACCTGCCCAGAAAACATAAAGTCTGGGTCTGCTGTGAGTGGTGATTCGATCTCCGTTTGTCACAAACTTGTCTCCCACCCACAAGACGGTGAGTTGTGGTCTGGGTGCTAGCCTTTTGGAAGAGACGATAAACCTAAGTCGTGTGTGCAACATGCTTTTAGAGCATGTAAAAGAACCCCGGCAGCAAGAGAGTTGTCCATGGCAAATTTTGTAGGTAAAAGCTCCTTTGATGTGGTAACAGTTAGAAATCCAGACAGGAAAAGGAAAAATGATGGATGGCGGTGCTCTTATGGCGACGCAATCTCCCCGGGGAGAGCAGCCCGAATTTCTTGCAGAAAAATCTGCCGTGACTTAAAATGGTACACAATACATTACGATGCAGTAGGGGGCCTGGTAGTAGTGTCCTGCGTAGGTTAGCTCAGAGCAGGAACCACTGAACACCACCAAAGCAACCCAGCAGCAGTGCAGGGCCCACTCTGGCTGGTAGCCCTACGACAGCCTGACAGTGATAGGCTTCCTATGGAGTTGAGATCTTGATAATACAACATAACAAATCTGGGTATGAATGTGGTGGAGAGATTGAAATGAGCAATGTGGGAACAGCAGGACAGAAACGCTACAGAGGATGAGCCCCAGAAACCTCCAAACTACACAAACAACACCCCCCCCAAAAAAAAAAAATCACACCAAAAAACTCAACAACAAACAAACAAAAAGCATCGTAGCCGGAAGACGTTGGGTGCTAGGAACTTCTGTTTTTGATAGTTTTTGCTCTGCTCATATTGCCTATTACTGAGCTCCAACACTCCTTGAAGCAGACAGATGTGGCAGGTCACCATGCCAGTGGTCAGAGGCTGCATGTATACCGAGATGTGGGCAGCTGCAGACCAGGAAAATTGATGCCACCACGGCATGAACAGACAGGTCACAGCATTGTAAAGCAGTGCCCGTCAAAAGGGGCTGACAGCTCTCTGCTGATGCCTCTTTTTAACTCTCTAAGTTTGAATATTTATCTAGTCTTTTCGTCTTTTATTTCGAGGATAATGGAATAAGCATTCATGTGCTTTTTTTTAACATCCAGTCCCCGTGTGTATGTGTATGAATAACTCAAGGCAGCTGTAAAAATCTACACGAACTCATCATGCGTGGTGGTCTGGGTGCTAGCCTTTCGGATGAGACGGTAAACCGAGGTCCCGTGTGTTACATAAAATTAGTTAGCGCCCGTTAAGAACCCACGGCAACAAGAGAGTAGTCCCTGGCAAAATTCTGTAGAAAAAAGCCATTCTGATAGGGAAACAAGTACAGTTACAGACAGGAAAAAATAATAATGG
>CM054138.1:7373287-7385787 GCA_028751875.1 Rapana venosa | reverse complement strand
ACACAACACAATACAAAACAAAACAAAACAATGTAACACAATACAATGCAATACAGGACAATGCAATGCAATATAAGACACCACGACACAATACAATACAATACGACACAATACAGTACAACACAATACAACGCAATATAATGCAATGCAATACAATGCATTGCAATGCAATACAATGCAATGCAATGCAAAACGTACCATCTTCAATAATTCAACTACTGTTACAACTTTTTCATGGAGTGTTAGGAAGTAAATTCAATTCAAATACTTTATCATCTCATAAATAGATAAAGTCACTCTCAAATGGATGCTTCTTATTCTGTTAAAATATTCTCAAAATCATGCTCAAATGGATGGTTCTTAGAAATATAGTGGCACGCACTTCTAGAAGTGCGCCGCGATAAAAGACGGATAAAGACGTGCCCTCCTCTTTATTTCCTATCGCAACGCATAGTGCCACGACTAGACGCTCGGACGGAAATGGAAGTACGGACATACCACACTTCTTCAGGCAGGAAGGATGGGCCCGCCTTACTATCGAAGCGTTCCGTTCATGCCCGCCGGGAGGAGAGGGTGGAGGGGGGAGGGAGGAGACAGCGCACAGCAAGCCAGTCTGCGTTATCACCTGGTCAGGTCATTTCCTGCCAAGATGGACGACGAAAGACTGGTCGTTGCTGTTCGCTCCAGAGATTTAATTTTCAACAAAGCCAACAAAGATCACAGTAATCGCGAAAAACTTCAACAGGCATGCTCCATGTACTTTTCTAGATCGGTTTATGGGATGCACTCCAAATCTCCCAAAACGCTGTCTTTTCTGTCTTCTTCTCCACCACCACCACAACAACAAAAGTCTCTGCCGCCTGATCAGCGCCATTTGTTTGCAAAGACTTGGGGAGACGTGCGGACCAATATAATCACCCCTTCCGACCTCGTGGCTTATCCGTTCGCGGTGCACGGCTGTCGTAGGGACCACAATTTTTCTAGCCTAAACCATAGAATTCACCGCAACTGCATTTATAAAGACCCCCTGACCCCTCCCCCCTCCAAAAAAAAGAAACCCACCACTACCCCAACAAACAAACCCTCAAACCCAAACAAACATAACAATAACCCTCCAAAAAACCCCCAAACCAAAAACTAACCAAAACCCTCAAACCAAACCAATAAGCCCCAACAACAAAAAGCCTCCACTTCACGAATGCCTTTTTATCATGGGATCTCGATTTAGTTTCCCCCAAAGGACATGAGGGCAGACGTGGGGGTGTTAGTGAAGTGGGTGCTGATGTTAACTCCAGGGGGAAGTCCCCTCGAACTGGCCTCAATGGAGGCTCGAACTTGCACCGTAAGGTCGCGAACTCAACGCTCAAATCACAGGGCTACCCTGCCTCCCTTCCCTATACACAATTAATTTTGGTTTATCATACAGAATTCAGAAATCCCTTGGAAGGGAGTTTATCACAATGCACACGTTAACAGCGAGTGACTTTATTTCTGAGTTACTTCTGTTAGGAGTTGTTGGTACATGGCACTGAAACTTGTGGCAGTACTACATCCCCTAGGCCAGTGTCTGAACCCTCGTCACTGTCCAAGCCACGGGTAGCGTGCTGGGCATGTCCTTGTCTGCCACACCTTCAGCTGTAGTGGGCCTAGTCTAAGGACAGTGCATGTTTGTTCACGTTTGAGCAAGATGCTGTGCATGCATTTGAAAATGCAGATTTGGTTTCAATTATCATCTGGTTGATGTGCAAATAAATAAATTTTGTTGTTGTTGTTGTTGTTCTCGTTGTTGTTCTGTTGTTGTTGTTTGTTTTGTTCTTGTTCTTGTTTCTTGTTCTTCTTGTTCTTCTTGTTCTTCTTGTTCTTCTTCTTCTTCTTCTTCTTCGTTGTCGTCGTCGTCGTCGTCGTTAAGTGCCTGACATGTCAAGCCCAGCGCATCCGACTTGGGGGTGTGGGAGAAAATGGTTATCTTTTATTCTTTCTGGAGAAAAAGCAGGAGAATGGACCAAGTAGGCAGAACATAGGCGAGGAGGAGGTGACTGGAAGAAAAACCAAAAAGGAATGGATGAGAAGCTAATGTTAATTCAAGGAGGGGGAGGGAAGGCAGGAGAATCCTCAGACCTCTGACACATTCTTGTTTAATCATTTACGATTCGTTGCCATCAAAAGAATCTATGAAACTAATTTAGTGCGGGGACTGGATGTAAAAAAGCACATGGGTGCTTATTCATTATCCTCGAAATAAAAGAATTTGTCATTGTCATTGTCATCTTTACAGGCTTCTGTGTAAAGAAACCGGCTTTCCCCACGTTGACTGTGCTTTGTATGAACATTTGCTATTCGTTTCATCCATTACCAAATGTCTTTAAAACGAGGTTGGATTTTCTGATGTCTGGAATGCTATCAAATGCCAGGCTGGTACTGCTCTAGCAAGGCATGACAGAGTCAAGAGGCTTGGTGTAAAGAAGTTCCAAAACAAAAACCCCACCTCCCAAAGAAAACAAATAAAAAACAACCCCCCCACAAGTCTAAAAAAAAGTATTCTGTCAAGAGGCCATATTTTTGTATTATATTTCGTTTATTTCTTTTGTGTGGTATAAGATGATAAATGTGACTAGTGTTAAATACAATTGTAAATTATGTGTGCATATTTTACTTCCATCATTGCTGCTGTAATGTGAACATGTTTAACGACGCTGACAGGAACAATATCCTCAAGCCTTCCTAGTCAGGATAGGACTTGCAGCCCGGGCATTTAGTGGGTTGAAAAACATCTGGAAGTCAACTGTCCTGCAAACCAAAACCAAGTTGAAGATCTACAAGTCCAATGTACGCTCAGTACTCCTATACGCCTCGGAGACATGGAGAACCAACAAGAAGATTGAGAGCAGGCTCAGAGGCTTTGAAGGAAGATGTCTTCGCCGAATCCTGAAACTTCACTGGCAGCAGCATGTCACCAACAGGGAAGTGTCAAAGCGCACCGGCATTAACAACATTGTGGCCGAGGTAAAACAGCGGCGATGGAGGTGGCTGGGACACACCCTCCGAATGGGCAAGAACAGACTCCCTCATACTGCGCTGAGATGGGCACCACCAGGGAAGAGGAAACGAGGCAGACCACTCGGCACTTGGAGGAGGACAGTAGAGGAGGAGATGAGAGAGGCGGGCAAGACCTGGAATGAATTGAGCTGGCTTGCCCAAGACAGAAAAGGCTGGAGGGATTTTGTTGGCGCCTTGTGTCCCGGCACATGGGATGAAGAGAATTAAGTAAGTAAGTTCCTTGTCAGGAAGCGTTACCAGGAGTTCTGTCACTGCACCTGGTCAGACAGGAAGTGTTCAGTGTTGCTTGCTCTCATCACACGTCGTCAGAACTTCGCTGGTGAACCTCCTGCTGTCCACAGTCACACACTGTCACTGCCACTGCCACTGTCACTGTCACTGTCACACACCTTCAGGCCACACTGTACATGACTATTAAAGACATGAAATTTCTATGCAGCATGCAGCATGCTGACAATAAGATTTTAGTGCACATTCACTGTTTCCATTATTCTGCACACGCCACCGGCTGCTCCCCATGAAGGCAGCCACATTCTGGGACAATGTCTCAACACGACACCAGCGTGCACGCCTTTTTGAGCATTTGTTTGTTATGTAATAATAATAATGTATGGAATTAATATAGCGCTGAATCTTGTAAAGCAACAAATCAAAGCGCTCAGATGACATTTTTTTTTAAAAAGCGAGGATAATGTAATGAGTTCTTATGGCATGCAACGGCCTGCTCTTACGAAAGGCAAACGTCTTTTAGCGTGTGTGCAAAATGTTCTGCATACGTTTGTACACGTGATTTCGGTTTCCAGTCTCATCCGAAGGACTTTCAGGGGAGTGGAGTCGGTACTGATGTTAACTCTAGGGGAAAAATCCCTCGAAGAGGGCTCTCAAGTGGCTGTGCAAACACGGGCAGTCACATTGCGATGGGGATGTCGGGGGCCTGTCAATATAGATAGCATCCCCACCTTCTGGAAATTCTATGCTTACAATCCCCTGCTTTCTATCCCTCTTCCTGATTTCTATCCCTCTCTTTGTTTCTGCCTTTTTCCTTTTCTTGTCCTCACCTCCTTCTTGTCTTTTTTCTGTCTTCTTGGTCCATTTTCCTGCCTTTTTTCCCAGAAAGACTAAATGATAACAATTCTCTTCATGCCGAAGTCGGATGCGCTGGGCCTGACTTGTCAGGCGCTTAATGGCAGTGCAACGCAGTTTAGCTCATATGACAGACAAATATAGTTTCTGTCTTAGCATTCAACGAGGACAAAGAAGATGAAATAGTGAATGCCACGCTAGTACCACTACGCTATCCTGCAGACGAATAATAGTAATAGATGACGTGTGTGTGTCCTATTGCTTTTTTCAGCTTTTTCTTCTGTATGGCATTGAATTGTACATCAGTTTCAGTGTGTGTGTGTGTGTGTGTGTGTGTGTGTGTGTGTGTGTGTGTGTGTGTGTGTGTGTGTGTGTGTGTGTTTGATGAAGACAAAAACGATGAAAATATTTGTGATTTGATCGGAAATCTTGAAGTTTAACTTTTTTTAAATTGCAAACTGTCACGCATGTATGCAGTGTAAGGTAATATATTATCCCAGAACAGGACAGGAATTTTCTGAATGAGGACCAATCTGTCAACAGCAGAAACATGTTTGGTGTCGAAAATATGGCGTCCAATGTCTCCACTCCCTTCACGGACAATGTCTTCAATACAGACAACCCAACAGCACAAAGCAATCTGTAGAACGCTATACACACAGTCACAGTCCCTGAAGAAACGTGGCAGTGTCGGTTAGCGACTTGGAGTTCTTACCCTGGGATAACCCAGACAACATCATCACAGCGGGAATGCAAGAACTTGTCCATAATTTTTTCCAGATTATACAGATTATGCCAGTCTTGCAAGAGAGCTAAAAGACTTATTTGCGTTCACTGCACATCCTGTCTGCATTTCTGCCTGACTTCTCCTTTAGACTTCTTCAGGAGTCGTTAAGCACTGCGTTTCATTGTTCAGGATATGTGTCATAGGCATGTGGACCACTGAAGAGCCCGTCCTCAGCAAAATGTATGTTGGGTATGTTCACCTCATCCTAGCCACTGGCCATGGAGATTCTATTCTCACAGGGATAGTGTGTGCGTGTTCACGTGCGTACAAGATGTTTTGTGTGCGTCAGTACATAGGACCTTGGGGGTACAGTCTCATCTTGGGGGATGGGATCAAGTAGTGGTTAGAACCTTGAGCTTGTGATATTAGACAGCCTGAGATCGAGCCAGGGTTCGAGCCACCCCCTATATGCTAGTTCAAGTGTTTTTTTCCCTTTGGAGAAAGCATCAGCACTGGCTTCATTCCCCCGAAAAATTTTCTGATGATACTATATACTAAAGCACTGTGAGAAAACGCACGCAGAACATCTTGTATATATGCTATAACCCGTTCTGACTTTCGGAAGAGTAGGCCATTCGTGCCGGTATGAAGGGGTGACAAAAAGATATTTAGAAAACGCGTGGACCACGGTGCCATGTTTAGACATCGTACCCCAGGTCGAAATGCGACTACTTTTTATTTTAGTTTATTTTTCAAATGTATTTTAAATTTATTTTCTATTTTTATTTTTGAAATTGAAAAAATATATTTTTGGAATGCGGCTACTTTAATGGTGGATAAAACGGCCACAGAGGCACAACCTCACCACTGGTGCACCAGAAAACTCTAGCGGAGGAATGGCAAATTCTCCTCTGGAGGAACTATGAAAACACGGAGTCAGCACCAATGTGAACGACAGAAAAATCCTCTTAAACAGGATGCCTCAGCGCAGACTAAACAACGATTATGAGGAATGTACCTAGGGTGGGGGTGGGGGTGGGGGCTTTATGTTTGATGTTTTTGTTTCCTTTTACGTCTTGTTTGCCTATATTCTTCATTCTGGGTGCTCGAGGCATCAGTGGATAAAACATGTTTTGTCTTGCTGCCTCAACAATAATAGTCTTGTTAAATAGCTGAAACAGTTTGCAAACTCCAACATATTCGTAACCACCCCCTTCCCCCTTTTTAGATGGAAGGTAGCTCAATTTGTAAAATTTATTTCTGGTTTAAATAGGTGTTTAGGTAGAAAAGAACATGCAATGCATATAAATTGATGTTAAGAGCAACAACAAATAAATAGCTTATAACGTTCCCTGACACAGAACATGTTTAGAAAGCGGTAATTCAGCAGCTAATAGGCATGGGTTCATATGAAACATACTATTTTCTCCATTGCAATGCCAACTATAACAAAAACTATTTGTTCTTCATGACATTTTTGTGCAAACACATGTCATGCACCTTTTATTATTGATAGTAATACTTTCCTACACTCTTAAAGTATAAAAAGGTGTCTATTTCGACAAGAAAGGAAACCTTGATGTATTTCATGGTCAGAAATGTTTCTTGAACTTGACAAAAAGCGGTAAGATCCACTTTCTATGTCCCGTTCATCAACAGAACTTGACCCAGGTTATGTTGCGTACAGATCCCACCGCTCTTTTCTTCCTTCTTATACAAGACAGAATCATGCGAGGTGTCCATGGTCATTTGACGTGCTGTTTGTAGCATGTAGGTCACAGGTGAGTGGACAAGAGCGCTGACCGATGCTGTAAGGGAAGGAATAAGGGGGTTGACTTCCATTCTGTGGCTCCACGAAGTCGCGGGTTTGAAGCTGACATGGTTCGGCCACGTCACCCGCCACAACACTCTGCCAAAAACAGTACTGCAGGGAACACTCGAAGGTGGCAGAAAGAGGGGAAGACAGAACAAGTCATGGATGGACAACATCAGAGAATGGACCAGGATGAATGACTTGGCACTACTGCGCAGAGCCGAGGGCCGAGATGGATGGAGGAGGCTTACCACGGCATCGTCTTTCGTGTCTCCTCCACGACCGCCAAGGCACGGGACTGATGATGATGATGATGAGCAGAGACTATTGAATTAACAGTCAGGGTTGTTACAATCTCCCAGGTCAACTTAAAGCGCAGACCAAAGTCCTTCGGATGAGACTATAAACCGAGGCCCCGTGTGCGAAGGCACGCAGAACATCTTGCGCACACGTTCAATCCTGTTCGCTTTTCGTAAGAGAAGGCCATTGTGTGCCGGTGGGAACAGATGACATAATTTACAAACCGCATACACACGGGGACTGGATGTAAAATAGCACATAAGTGCTTATTCCATTATCCTCGATATAAAAGAATAAAACAAAAAAAGACCTGCCAGCGGCTTGTTTCCTTACGGCATATACTTATAAAACTGCAAAAGATAAAATATGCGCGTCAAAAATCATGCTGTTTATGTCATCGTGCGGTGGGTTATGGAAACACGATATTATATATATATATATATATATATATATATATATATATATATATATATATATATATATATATATATATATATATATATATATATATATGTATATATATATGTATGTATATATATATAATATATATATATATATATATATATATATATATATATATATATATATATATATATATATATATATATTTCACTCAGAGAAATCTTGACCAAAGTAGTATACAATGCAATACAATACACTACAAAACAATAATTACAAAACCAAACCCAATAAAAATACAATACACCACACCACACCACACTACAATACAGCACTAGTGATATCATTGAACCCAAAGCAAAAAGACAAAGGGGAAAAGGATTAGCCAGACGACACAACACGGAAGGGAGTTTTTCCAGCAGACTGTTATCAAGGCGAGGGCAGGCTGGCTGTCCCTATGAAACTTTCAACAATGCCTTATTGCGTCCACTAGTGTGAATATTTCAGTGCTCTGTCTTCCCCTCCTGTCTATCTTCAGCTGCAGTAAAGAGGGAGGGAAGGATAAAGGGGGGGGGGGGGGATGGGCTGGTTTGCCAGGCTTTTCATGCTCTGTGGTCATGTGTAGAGCTGAATAATGACAACCATGGCGCGTCTCGACATCAGACACGCACATGTGTGTGTGTGTGCGTGTGTGTGTGTGAAGTCAAGTCAAGTCAAGTCAAGTCAAGTCAAATTTTTATTTCCAGATGGTACATTGCATAAGCAATGGATTTGCTTTTTTTCATTAAGCCATCTATCTAAGAACAAATTTATTAATGATTATACTGAACTACTGCATTATTGCAACCTTTACCATTAAATTAAACTTATTAAACGTGTGTGTGTGGTGTGTGTGTGTGTGTGTGTGTGTGTGTGTGTGTGTGTGTGTGTGTGTGTGTGTGTGTGTGTGTGTATCAGTATGGAGACAATTAAGCCCCAATATCTGAAGCAACCTGCAAGTGATGGAGCACGGTCAGAACAGTGGGGAATGTGGCACCTGTTCAGTGTTGATGCCAATTGTACATTAAAGGCAAACCAGGTTACCTCCTCCACTGGGCGCACCGGAGATAACCTGGTTTGGCTCTAATGTAGCGAATTTCTCGTGAAGGTGAAGGTATTCTGGGAAAAGTCAGAACCCCACCACAAGAGGAAACAGAGCCTGGTATGATTTGCTGGTCTTCCAAATTTGGTAACACTGCACTGCACTCTACCTCCTTCTGCAAGGGAGGTAATCAGGATCACCCCAATCATATATGTCTGTCTGTATGTCTGTATGTATATGTCTGTCTGTCTGTCTGTCTTTCTGTCTGTCTGTCTTTCTGTATGTATATATGTCTGTCTGTTTGTCTGTCTGTCTGTCTGTATGTATGTAACAGCAATGTAATGCAGTCATACGATATAAAACAAAGGACTATTGAAGAGTGATCTTTTAACTGAAACTTCCATGTACGTACAATTCAGTAAGTGTTGTGGTCTTAAATGACCTTCAGCCGAGCGGTTAAGACCGTTCGACTTCAATCCCTCAGGTCCATGAAGTCGTGGGTTTGAATCTCGGCAGCGTCTGGTGAATTAAGGGTGGGCACCTTCACGAACGATCTCCCAGGTCAACTTCAAGTGCAGACCTGCCAGTGTCTTAATCCCCTTGGTGTATATATGCATGCAGATCAAGTATGCACATGACAGATTCCGTATTTCATGTCAGCGTTCGGTGGGTTACGAAAACACGAACGTACCCAGCATACATACCCGAAATTGGAATGCGGATGCCTTCATGATAGACAAAAATGGTCGCATATACGAAATATCACCATTGATGAACCTGTAGCTGAAGAACGAAAAAATGGCCTTCAGCGAGAAATCATAATCATTATCTTGATTCTCGATTATCTTCATTGCTGACCGATTGTATTGTATCATGTTGTATTGTGTAATGTTGTGTTGTGTCATGTTGTGTTGTATCATGTTGTCTTGTGTCATGTTGTGTTGGATCATGTTGTGTTGCATCATGTTGTGTTGTATCATGTTGCATTGTATCATGTTGTGTTGTGTCATGTTGTGTCGTGTCATGTTGTGTTGTGTCATGTTGTGTCGTGTCATGTTGTGGTGTGTCATATTGTGTTGTGTCATGTTGTATTGTATCATGTTGTGTTGTATCATGTTGAGTTGTGTCATGTTGTGTTGTATCATGTTGTGTTGTATCATGCTGTATTGTATCATGTTGTGTTGTATCATGTTGTGTTGTATCATGTTGTGTTTTATCGGATCCTGTTATATCTTATTGTCTTGTGTTGTCATATATTGCTTGTAACGCATTGTGCTGCATTTAATAATAATAATAATATTAATAATAATAATAATAAAAAAAATAAATGGAACTTATATAGCGCTATATCTTGCAAAGGCAAATCAAAGCGCATGCATTCAACCTAATCTTACACAGTCATGCAATCAATGATAAATAATCAATAGTTTAAACAAACAAATATTTACAAACATGGTGCGCTGCAGATAAAAATCTATGAAATTAAATGTAAATAGTCAAATGTTTTTCAAAAGCACACACACACTCACACAGGTCGTATACTTTAGCAGGGTGATAGCGCATGGGTTACTGAAGGTGGGATGGCTCTGATATGAAACAGGAGGGGGGGGGATCTTAGGTTTGAAATAAATATGTCGTGAGGCTGGATTTAAAAGTGTCATAACTCTTATTTCTAATTTTACAAGATAATCCACACACAAGTCTGGATGCTGTACGTTCCCGGGATGATGCAGAATTCCAAATACTTTATGATCTCAAACAGAATGAGTTCCGGTAATATAGTGCCATCTGTTTGTTCTTCTGTTTTTGTAGTATGCCTTGTCTTCATTTGACAGTGTTTCCTTTTGCATTACAAAATTTTAACCATGAACAACTTTTATTTTGCCGCCATGGGTTCTTGAACGTACGTTAAACATCGCTTCAGCTGTCTGGCTTGATGTTGGCCTGTTGCAGCGGAGTGTTATCTCCAGATCCGGATTTTTATCCAAAAAATACAGAAAAAATCATGACTGGCAGATAACACTCTGCCCCACAGTCTCATCGAATTTGCTTTTTTGCTCCGCCAACACACTACTACTACTAACACCACCACCACCACCACCGCCGCCGCTGCTGCTGCTGCTGTTGCTGCTGCTGATGCTTCTACTACTACTACTACTACTACTACTACTACTACTACTATACTACTACTACTACTACTACTACTACTACTACTACTAACTACTACTACTACTTGCTGCTGCTGCTGCTGCTGCTGCTGCTGCTGCTGCTGCTGCTGCTGCTGCTGCTGCTGCTGCTGCTTCTACTACTACTACTACTACTACTACTACTACTACTACTACTACTACTACTACTACTACTACTACTTGCTGCTGCTGCTGCTGCTGCTGCTGCTGCTGCTGCTGCTGCTGACTACTACTACTACTACTACTGCTGCTGCTGCTGCTGCTGCTGCTGCTGCTGCTGCTGCTGCTGCTGCTGCTACTACTACTACTACTACTAATGTTTGCTGCTGCTGCTACTACTACTTCAAAAAATCAACACTTTATTTGTATTGCTAGACACGTTGTACAATACATACATTCAATCAGTCAATACGCAATCAGACAGCCAGTCCGACAGACTGATTTAACCAACCATCTGACGGACTGTGTGACTGACTGACTAAGAGATTTACCAGTTAACCACCCAGTTAATCAATAAGCAAGCAGCCAGCCAACCAGTCCTATCTTAACTTCAAATTCTCTACAATGGGAACAGGACCGCTCAAATAGCGAGGTAACTGAAAACAGTATCACACACACACACACACACACACACACACACACACACACGCACGCACGCACGCACGCACGCACGCACGCACGCACGCACGCACGCACGCACGCACGCACGCACGCACGCACGCACGCACGCACGCACGCACGCACGCACGCACGCACGCACGCACGCACGCACGCACGCACGCACGCACGCACGCACGCACGCACGCACGCACGCACGCACGCACGCACGCACACACACACATACATTTTTCAGCCAGTACGTTCAATCTCACAGTGATTCCCAGGCGGGACGAAAGAGACAAAATGTTTCAGATAGGGAGTACTCTACAACACTAACGACTGCTGCAACAACAACATCATCATCCCGATTTCAATATATATAGCCATATCCAGGCTCTCTCTCTCATGGAATTAATAATAATATTAATAATGATAATAATAATAATAATGATAAATGGAATTTATATATATTGACATCCCACGGAAAGTTATCAATCTTAGGTGGCGTTCAGACCACAAACCAGAGGAGTCCCTGCCCTGAGCAATGACCACATACAGCCGTACATGTGATTAGTTTGATGAGCTCCTCGAAAAAGAATCATTTATCTGAGGTTACTTTACGGCAGAAATCTGATTCTACAGGCAACTTCTAAGAGCCACATGGTCAGGAGAACACATGAAAGAATTCCTGGTAAACTTTCTATGCAAAGGCAAACGTTGAGGGAAGTTGTTAAGTACAGACATATATAAGCTGGTCATGCAAACAGAAACACACAGACAAGTCTGATGATGACAGGTCTCCAAGGTAAGGCTGAGGGCATGAGGAAAAGAGGCAGACCACCAACATCCTACACTGCCAACATCAGAGATCAGTGGTCTGGGAGGAGGGCTACAGGAGATCGTAGAACTCAGCAGAGACAGAGAGAGATGGCAAACCCTGGTGATTTTGCATGGAGCTTCTACCGATGACAGCGGCGACGGAGACACTGACCTGACCTAACCTGCCTTACGGCGACACACCGACACAGCCACCGCCAAGTTGCAGGGTCGTGATGACTTAGACCGTCATTCTAATTTACTGACAGAAGGGTAACGTACACACCGTATCTTTGGGACATACCACGAGACATCACATCTACCCCGTCATGAAGACTGTGACCCAGGGCAAAGTGGAGGGCAAAAGGTGAGGAGAAAGACCATCAACTTCTTCCACAGAGACAACACAGCCAAAGTGGACGGTGTTGCCAGAGGATG
>CM054138.1:7340787-7368287 GCA_028751875.1 Rapana venosa | reverse complement strand
GCTCCTTAAACCTCAGCTCGTTCAGATCTACAGCTCATTAGACCTTCGCTGCCTACATCTAAAGAGCTGCAGGTATACCGAGCCACACATGACTGCAGACACGCCAGGTGTTTGCTTGTAAACTTGTTCAGCATGCTCAGGCAAATTCTAGGATAAAAACCAGTCCAAAAACAAGTCAGGCCCAGAGCACTTCGGCATGGTAGAGAATTGTTATCTTGTAAGTCTTTCTGTTAACAAGGCAGGAGAATAGACCAAAACAGACAAGAAGGAGGTGACAGGACGAAAAGGAACAAGGCACAAACAAAAAGGATAGAAAAGAGGTAATTCCTAGCACAGAATTTCCAGAAGGTGGAGGATGCTATTTATACTGACAGGTCCCCGGCATACCCATGGGAAAAAGAACTAAGGCATCAATATAATTATATAGAAGATAATCGACTAAGTGAAGACTTATTTTGTGACGTGCTAACCAACTGTGACACATTGGTCATGCAAAACCTTGCTCAGTTTATATACCATGCATGCAGTGAACAAGAGAGATGTGTTAAAGATACTGGTTAACTGAAAATCCTGACTATGCGGTAAACCCTTCATACTCGTTGGAAAAGGACCAGTGTGTGTGTGTGTGTGTGTGTGTGTGTGCGCGCGCGCGCGCGTGCGTGCGTGCGTGCGTGTGTGTGTGCACGCGCACGCGTGCGCGCGTGTGTGTGAGCGTCTGTCACTGCGGGCAGCGAACTTGTGTGCGCGCATGATGTTGTTATAATTGTGTGTTTGTGAGTTTGCAACTATGGTGTGTGTGTGTGTGTGTGTGTGTGTGTGTGTGTGTGTGTGTGAGAGTTCTCTGTGTGAGTGTTCTGAGCGTTTTTGATAGAGTTAGTGTGTATATTGATTTTATTATGCAACGAATTACAACCATCTAATTGGTATTTTTTTCCTATGAAAGTGTGGGCGCACGCGCGCGTGTGTGTACGCGCTTGCAAATTCTGTATATGTAGGCTGTGTGTGAGCATACGCGTACGTGTGTTTTAAAAAAAAGATTGGTATAGAATAATAGGAAAACAGCGCTGCTTCTTTTCAAATATTGAATTGTGCTATTTTAGGTGATACATATTATTCTGCGTATTGCTGTTATGTAGACTTGTTACCGACATGAATTTCTCTGCTTTTTGGGATAATAATTAATATTTGCATTTGTGTGTGTGTATGTGTGTGTATGCGTGCGCACGCACACACGCGTGTGTGTGTGTGTGTGCGTGATGATGTGTATGCGTGTATGTATGTGTGCGTGTGCGTATGTGCTTGTGTGTGTGTTTGTATATATGTGTGCGTGTGCGTACGCGCTTGTGTGTGTGCAAGGTAGCGAAGCGTACGCGTGTTTTTTTCATAGACTTGAAGAATATGTGCTCAATGTTCTATTGTGGGGCACTCTGGAACGCTGCAACAAACAGACAGACAATGTTCAGATGCTTTGTTAATGAGTTCTGTCTTTTTGCCTTTTGTATAATCAATATATATTCCGTAACAATATATAAGCAAGCAAGTCTAAAGAAAGGTAAAGGTACGTTTCTTTTTGTTGACTATGTCGCTGTTTATTTTGTGGTTATTTTCAACCGTTTTCTTTTGTTGAGAAGCTATGCACTCCAGTGTGGTTTGAAATCAGAGCAGCAGAAGAACTATTCCTCTGTGGGATGTGACTGTGGTTAAGACAGTATATAGTTTATTTCTTATTTTATGTTATTCTGTTAGTTCAAAGATGATGTTATAAGCACTCATGTGGGTTACTTTTTTACATCCATTTCCACGTGTATGTGGTTTTGTAAATTTTGTCAAACTGATTACAGCGACAAAGAAATAATAACACTAATGATGATAATGAAGAAGCTAACAATAACAGCTGCAACAACGACAATCATTCATAATGACAACGATAACAACGACAACAATATAAACTTAAAGAAAAACAGAAACAAAAAATATATCAAAATAGTCCCCCGCAAAAACCAAAGAAAAACAAAACAAATGATAGCAACGATACAGAAAACAAGAGCCGTGTTGTAGTTCACACTTGAGCTCACACAAAAACACATGCAGGCAGGAAAAACAAAAACAAGAAAAAAAAGGGAAAAAAGAAAACAAAGAAACAAGGGTGGCGCTGCTCTTGTGGCGACGCGCTCTCCCCGAGGAGAGACCAGCCCGAATTTCGCGCAGACAATTCTGCTTGACTAAAAGGGGTATACAAGACTTGTGAACACTTGTGATCCACTGCTGGCCGTCGCTCTTTCTCTGTTCCTGGTCCAGGGATCCTGAATGACCTCCCTCTCTTCCTTCGCCAAAAGCCTACTTATGACACTTTTAAATCCAGCCTCAAGACATATTTATCCAAATCTGATTTTCCCCCTCTTGTTTCATCTCAAATCTATCCCTGCCTAAAACAGCCATCACCCTGCCAGAGTGAATAACCTTTGTGTGTGTGTGTGTGTGTGTGTGTGTGTGTGTGTGTGTGTGTGTGTGTGTGTGTGTGTGTGTGTGTGTGTTGTGTGTGTGCTTGCGTGTATGCACATTTGAATTTGTTATCTCTGTTAATTGTTATTGTTTGTATGTGTAGGGGTGTGTTGAATGCAAGCGCTTTGATTTCTTTTCGCAAGATATCTCGCGATATAAATTTCATTTACTATTATTTTTATTATTATTATTATTTATTATTATTATTATTATTATTATTATTATTATTATTATTATTATTATTATTATTATTATTATTATTATTATTATTATTATCTTCCCCAAATGGGGAAAAGATGACTGTAAAGCATTCACTCTCTATGCAAAGCAATGTCATTGCATGGTCATGTCATGAAATCATTAAATATGTCCAGTTAAGGAGCTTAGAAAACATATTTTCTCAAATGCAGCAGTGTGCAATCAGGTTTGTCTGAAAAATGACGCTTATGACGAAGTGAATGGTCCATACTGTATTGTCTTGTATTTTATCGTATTGTATTATAGTTTATTGTAATGTAACGTTTTATACTGAAGTGTTTTGTATTGTGTTGTAGTGAAATAGTTTAGTGCAGTGTAGCGTAGTGTACTGTAGTGTAGTGCACTGTAGTGTAGTACAGTGTAGTGTACCACAGTGTAGTGTATTACAGTGTAGTGTACTACAGTGTAGTGTAGTGTATTAGTGTAGTGTACCACAGTGTAGTGTAGTGTATTACAATGTAGTATAGTGTATTACAATGTAACGTAGTGTAGTGCAGTGCATTACAATGTACTGTAGTGTAGTGTACTACAGTGTGGTGTAGTGTATTGCGGTGTAGTATAGTGTATTGCAATGTACTGTAGTGTAGTGTAGTGTAGTGTGTTGTACAGAATACCACTTTGAGTCATAGCTGAAGTTCTGGCTGCTCTTCCCGGGTACAGGGCTTCACCACCAGTGCAGTACACATTCAAACACACGGCAGACGCATGCAGGAGGCTCAGACGCTTGTATTAATCCTTGGGTCATGAAGTAAGGGTTTCGAATCCGGTAGGCTGAAAACTTAAGGTGGGATGTTTTCTACGATTTCCCAGGTCAACTTCAATCGCAACCGCCCATGCCTTAAATCCTTGATTAATCCCATGCAGAAGATCAAATATGCAATTCTAAGTTCACGTAATTCAGGTCAGGTTCATGGTTCCTGAAACCGAACATAACGGCATACATCCCGAGTCAGAATGCGTACCTTTATGTTGGCAAACACATACGCAAAGTATTCAACATTGTTTAATCTCATAACTATGTTGTGCTGTGTGTGTGGTCCTGCGATGTGCATTTGTGAGTGTGTGTAGTGGTAGTGTGTGTGTTGGTGCCTGCGCGACTTTATTGTTTTAAATTTTTAAATGTGTAATCATGTTGGCTGCATGTGTTGGAGGGGATGGATTAAGCGCTTGATTTGTTTGTTTGTTTGTTGTTTTACCAAGTATGCGCTATATAGATTCAATTTATTATTATTTATCTTTTATTTTATTATCTAACTTATTTTTTTTATTATTGTTGTTTTCGTATGTATATATTATTATTATTATTATTATTTATTATTATTATATATTATTTTATTTTATTATTGTTATTATTATTATTATTTTATTATTAATTATTATTATTATTTATTATTATTATTATTATTATTATTATTATTATTATTGTTTTGTTGTTGTTGTTGTTTTGTTTATTATTATTATTATTATTATTATTATTATTATTATTATTATTATTATTATTATTATTATTATTATTATTATTATTATTATTATTATTATTATTATTATTATTATTATTATTATTATTATTATTATTATTATTATTATTAAAAAAATACGATGCAAAACAATGCGATGCAATAGACTGCAACATAAGACAACACAATACAACACAACACAATATAACACTGCACAGCGTAATAGACCACACTACAATTCAATACAACAAAGCACAATACGACACAACGTAATAAACACAACAGAACACAAAACAATACAACACAATACAACACAACACAACACACCATCACGCAATACACTACTATATAAAACAATACATCAGTACACGAAACAAGACAACACAATACAATACAGCGCTACACCATTCAATAAAAGCAAGACGATACAACACACTACAATGCAATACAGTGCAATACATTACAATACAATACACGAGACAAGACAATGCAGTACATACAACACACATCACCACTCCACTCTACACCACACCTCACCACATCTCACCATACCCCACCAAACCACATCACACCACACCTCACCACACCTCACCACACCCCACCAAACCACACCACAGCACAGCACACCATACCACACCACACCAAACCAAACCACACCATACCGCACCACAACACACCAAACCAAACCACGTCACAACACCACACCACACCACACCAAACCACATCATACCACGTCACCACACCACACCATACCAAACCACACTTTACCACGTCACAACACACCACACCACACCATACCAAACCACACCATACCACGTCACAAACACACACCACACACACCACACCATACCAAACCACACCATACCACGTCACAACACACCACACCACACCACACCATACCAAACCACACCATACCACGTCACAACACACCACACCACACCATACCAAACCACACCATACCACGTCACAACACACCACACCACACCATACCACACCACGTCACAACACCACACCACACCAAACCAAACCATACCACGTCACAACACACTACACCACACCATACCAAACCACACAATACCACGTCACAACACACCACACCACACCACACCACGTCACAACACACCACACCACAACACACCACACCACATCATACCACACCACGTCACAACACACCACAGCATACCACACCACACTGCACCACACCACACCACACTGCACCACACCCCACCACACACACACTGCACCATACAACACCACACTGCACCACACCACACACTGCACCACACCACACCACACCACACCACAGCACACTGCACCACACCGCACCACACCACACCACACCACACCACACTGCACCACACCACACCACACCACATCACACCACACCACAGCACACTGCACCACACCACACTGCACCACACCACACCACACTGCACCACACTGCACCACACCACACCACACTGCACCACACCACACCACACTGCACCACACCACACTGCACCACACCACACCACACTGCACCACACCACACTGCACCACACCACACTGCACCACACCACACCACACCACACCACACTGCACCACACCACACTGCACCACACCACACTGCACCACACCACACTGCACCACAGCACACTGCACCACACCACACCACACTACACCATACCACACCACACTGCACCACACCACACTGCACCACACCACGCCACACCATACCATACCACACCACACTACACCATACCACACCACACTGCACACACACCACGCCACACCATACCACACCACACCACACTGCACCATACCACACCACACTACACCAAACCACACCACACCACCATACCACACCACACCACACCATACCACACCACACTGCACCATACCACACCACACTGCACCACACCACACCACACCACACTGCACCACACCACACCACACCATACCACATCACACTGCACCAAACCACACTGCACCACACCACACCACACACACCACACTGCACCACACCACACTACACCATACCACACCACACCACACCACACCACAACACAACACTCCACACGACACCACAGAGGGAGTGACAGAGCTGTGAGGAGGTCATCCACGTCCACAGAGACTGTTCACCATGTTTGTGGCTGTGGATGTGGATGGGGATGTGGCACTGTCCTCAGCCTGGCACATCTCAGTAGGCCCACTCTTGTGCCAGCTCCAGTGGATCTGTGGTCTAGAGGTAACGCGCCTGCCTAGAAAGCGAAAAGTCCGGGTCGGAAGTGTGCGGTAGTTCAATCTCCGTTTGGGCCTAAAACTGCCCCCCCCCCCACCACCCCCATCCATTAGATCATGAGTGGTAGTCTGGGCGCTAGTCTTTCGGATGAGACGATAAACCGAGGTCCCGTGTGTTACAGAAAATTATTTAAGTAAAAAGTAAAAGAACCCACGGCAACATGAGAGTTGTCTTTAACAAAATTCTGTAGAAAAAAGCCACTCTGATAGGGAAACATTTACAGTTGTGGACAGGAAAAGAAAAAGATAATAATGGGTGGCGCTGCTCTTGTGGCGACGCCATCTCCCCGGGGAGAGCAGCCCGAATTTGAAAAATCTGCCGTGACGTTAAGTGATGTGAAATGAAATGAAATGAAGCTCCAAAACCACACTACACAACGTTCATAGAGCATCACCATCAACGTTACCGTCGTCGTTCTGCCTCCTCCTCCTCTTCCTCCTCCTCCTCTTCCTCCTCCTCCTCCTCATCATAATCATCATCATCATCATAATCTACCTCCATCGCAACCATAACCTCAGAGCTGTCCATGCTTTCAACAGCCGAAATCCCATCACCCTGCCAAAGTGTTTAACCTTTATGTGTGTGTGAGTGTGTGTGTGTGTGTGTGTGTGTGCGTGTGCGTGCGCGCGAGCACGCGCCTACACGTGTTTGTGTGTTTGTGTTTGTGTTTGTGTGTGTGTGTGTATGTGTGTGTGTACATTTGGACTTGTTGGAACTATTAATTGTTACTGGTTGTATGACTGTGTAAGAATTAGTTAAGTGCAAGCGCTTTGATTTGTCTGTGCAAGATATAGCGCTATATAATTTCCATTCATTATTATTATTATTATTATTATTATTATAATAATAATAATCATGCCATCCCATGTAACACACTTGATGGTATCATTATCATCATTATCATTATCGTCGCCGGTTAAGTTGTCGTCATTTTCGTTGTGGTCTTCGTCGTCAGCGTCGCCGTCGTGGCCACCACCACCACCACCACCACCACCACCACGGGTAGACAAGTGGTCTCTAAGTAGCACACCTGTCTAGAAAGGGAAAGATCCCGGGTTCGAATCTCGTCGAACCCGGACCTTTTCCTCATTCATTAGACCAGGTGTGGAGGTCCGAGTGCTAGTCTTCTGGATAGAATTATAAACCAAGGCTCCATGAGCACTATAAATTTAGTGCAAGTGAAAACACCCAAGGCAAAAAGAGAATTACCCCCAGCAAGATTCTGTAGAAAAATCTATTTTTCCAAGAGAAACTAACAGACATGCGGATAGGGAACACAGTGCTGGTCTTGCGGCAAGGCGCTCTCGGTAGGGACAGCTGCTGGAATGTTGCGTAAAGAAATCTGCCGTGACTGAAGGTGGCATGCAGTACACTCCTCCATCTCTTTCTCTTCCTCCTCTTCATCATCATGTAGAAAAAAAGCTCACGGCTCACTCGCCTCAGTTTTTGACACCAGAATGATTCCATACCCAGTACAGTCTCGTTAGCACAGAGCACCTTTTGCCTAGGGAGGCGGAAAGGTCACCACGTGGGTAAAGCGTTGTAGTCATAATCTGATGGCACTGAACTCCACTCCTTCCGATCAGACTATAAACCAAAGTCCTGTACATGCAGAACACCTTGCGTGCACGTTAAAACCTTATGCACCTGAAGCAGAAAAGTAGGCCAGCTTTTTCCTAAGGGATGGGTGACACGAACATAATTATGTAGCATGCAACCTGCTACCTGGAGAAAGATGGACTCCTTCAGGTTTGTCTTTCCCAAGACAGACTGCACACTCCTCCAGTTTAACGCTCTAACAACTCCTCGAGGAGTTAAGGAGAAGTTAAGTCAAGTGAAGTCAGGTCAACCACTGACGGCTGACCCACAAGTCATGCCTTGATTCATTCATGTCCTCCATGAGGCTGTTTTCTCCTGGCCTTTCCTTTCGCCTGCACTGGCTCCCACAACGGGCTTCAGAAAAGACAGGTTGTGCTGCCGCACTATGTCACAATAAGGTGCTGTGTCACAGTTTGTGTGACATTGTGCGTCAAACCCCTTGGGCTTCGTTACAATCTGGAACTGAAGTCAGACACCCGAGAGTAGCACATTTAAAGTTCTGTTCTTCTTTCCTATATAAACTAACTTTCATGTTACCTTCCCAATCAGTGCATATTTTGATTCCAAGTGGCTCTTTATCTCTGCAAAGTGTGGTGTGGTGAAGGGCTGCGACAAAGTGTGTTGGCTGATACGCTTTGTCACAATCTTGAACTGAAGCCAAACATTTTAACAAAAGAAAAGCTGCAAACTTCGAGGATCTTTTTCTTGCTTTAATTAAAGAAGTCACCTACTGCCCTTTCAACCAGTTCATCTTTTTAAACGTGTAGCGTTATCAGTGCAAAGTGTCCAATACTAACGATACTAAAGTCTACGCACTTTGCCACAATCTGGAACTGAAGCCATTCAACTGACAAAGTTAAGAGCAGAGCGTTATAAGTTCTTTGTTGTTGTTGTTGTACTTTCCTTTATAAAGCAACTGATTAATGCCATCACACTTTGTGCTGACACTAAGTAGCTTTCTCGTTGCAAATTGTGAGGCACTGACGTGTTGTGACAAAGCATGTCGAGTCCCCAATGGGATCAACACACATTGTCACCAGTGTGACATAACGCGTTGTTGTGACAAAGGGGGGTAGAACATAGATATGTCGTGTTTTCAGTAAAAACAAACATTTAGAGCTTTTTTCAGACACTAGATTCTATTGTTGGCGAAGAGGAGTATTGTAATGAAAGTGCTGATAACAAGTTTTCTCATCTGATAAGGTAAATGTGATAATATTTTTCACAAGACATTTGGACACCCAGCAGATACTATGTATCGTATTGCATTGCATCGCATTGTATTGTATTGTAGGTCTCATCTGAAAGACTAGCATCCAGACCACCGTTCTAGGTTTAATGGAAGGGGGAAAAACTTTGGGTTCAAACGTGGATGGAACTAGCAACTTCTCGCTTTCTAGATAAGCGCGTTACTTCAGACCACGGATCCACCGACCTGTGAGTGAACGCGGGAAACCAGACACCTGAACAGCCAGGCACTGGAGGCGGCTTGACCTAGGCTGAGTCAATGGACTATTCCCTTTACCGTAGTTTGCCTAGACAGAAAATGACCTAGGCTGAGTCAATGGACTGTTCCCTTTACCTTAGTTTGTCTAGACAGAAAATGACCTAGGCTGAGTCAATGGACTGTTCCCTTTACCTTAGTTTGTCTTGACAGAAAATGACCTAGGCTGAGTCAATGGACTATTCCCTTTACCGTAGTTTGCCTAGACAGAAAATGACCTAGGCTGAGTCAATGGACTGTTCCCTTTACCTTAGTTTGTCTAGACAGAAAATGACCTAGGCTGAGTCAATGGACTGTTCCCTTTACCTTAGTTTGTCTTGACAGAAAATGAACTAGGCTGAGTCAATGGACTATTCCCTTTACCTTAGTTTGTCTTGACAGAAAATGAACTAGGCTGAGTCAATGGACTGTTCCCTTTACCGTAGTTTGTCTTGGCAGAAAAAAGCCAGGCCAAAAAGAAAGGTATCAGAGCAAATGAACAGAGGAACCAATTCCAATGCCAACACCCTTTTGTCTCAGTATTGAGAATAATTTATGTGTAAAAAAAGGAAGGCAGGAAGAAGCAAGCATGCAAGCTAGCAACTAAGTAAGCAAACATAATTATTGCAGTATATGTTTGCAGGTGTTGAAGTGTCACTGACGAGATAAAAATAGCTTTTATGTACAATGTGAGATATATACAACCAGTGTGTAAAATGTAACCCATTACCTAAATACTAACACACAAATACATACAAGATGAGGGAGTGTGTTTGATAACTGTTAGATGGTACATATGCGGTGAGGTTAGAAGACGAAATAAAGCAAAGCGAAAAGAAATGTTTGACCTTGAACAATACAGATTCGCTTTTTTCCTCATTTAAAAAAAAATCATTGCAGATTGTTACAGATCCTAAGACAGCAACTGTTTCTATGATATGATGCTGAATACTTCCGTGACCAGCTTCACCCTCCAGAATGTTACCCCTGTGTACAACGCTTCACCAGATTCTCCACAAACTGCTTTTCTGCACCCAGTGTGCATCAATGCCAAGTTCAGCGAGATGCCGTTCTTCCCTTGGGACAACCCTGACAACATCGTCACTGCAGAAGTGGAGAGCATGTCACGCAGGATCAAGGACCATCTGCTAGTCCTCTTCTTCCTGCTTGGTGGACCAGGTAACGTCATCAACATGGCGGTGTTCTACAAACAGGGCCTGAAGGATCGTGTTAACCTGTGTCTCTTTGCTCTGTCCTTAGCGGACGAACTGTACCTGCTCGCTTCATTGATGTACCACGGTGAGGAAGTGTTCATGCAGTTCACCACACAAGAAGTCTTCAAAACCTTGAAGATGTTTTTGACCAACAACCATTTCACGGCGTTTCTGGGCTTCTGTTACGTTTCTCAAGTGCTGTACGCCATCATTGCCAGCGAGAGATGCTACTGTGTGCTCAAACCACTCAAAATCCAGAGTCTGATGCGTACCAGAACAATGGCAGTGATCATCTCTGCTGTGTATATCATAGTCATGGGTCTCTTTTTCATCGTGGCTTTCAGATACCGAGGCCACTGTGCTTATGACGTAGAGTCAGGTGTGGTGATGGGGATTGGAATCATCGGAGAAGTGTATCAACAGCATCGACAGCTGATTGACTACCTGGACAGTTTCGTGTTTGGTGTTGGTCTGCCTGGGGTTGTCATCTTGACAGTGTTGATTGCAACAATAACAACCATAATGAAACTCCGTCAGATTGTGACGTGGCGAGCTGAAACCTCCTCCTCCCTGTCTGCCCGTGAGGTGGCGCTGACCAAGATGCTGGTGGGCACCTCCATCCTCTTCATCGCCTGTGTCTTCCCCTTCGCTGTGGCTCGTTTCTGCTGGCTCTTCTTCCCAGAAATGAACGCGGGTGGGCGGCATCAGAATTTCTTCCTGACTGGTTTGTGGATGAACGAAATACTGACCTACATCAACGCCAGCTTCAACATCGTCATCTACTGTGTGATGGGGTCTCGCTACAGGCAGACCTTCTGGGCACTGTTCAGCAAAACGCGAAGACCAGAACACATGGCAGAGGCCAAGAGTCAGCAACACGGGGACAGTTGAAACACACTGGATTTTAGTTATATACATCTATGGAGTCAGAGCTTTCTGCACCTAGTTTCCAGTTTTCCCCAGTTGTGCCTGTGACTCTTGTTCCATCTTTCTTTGTATTCATTTCTCTCTCCCCTTCTCACACCCCCTCTCTACTTCTGCGTCTTTCTTTGTACTCTTGTAATTGTCCATTATCATTATGTTATTCAGTGCTCTGTTATCTGTGAATGTTTGATTATACCGTTTATGTTTGAAAATGTATTTCGATGATTACAATTGAAAATCTTGGCAGGCTGTATGCACTGGGTGACTAACTCAGGTGTTTTCTCGACAGAATTTCACCATTTCTTCCTCGGCTGGAGTTTGTTGTTAAAGTTCCCCAGCTCAACACCCTGTGAATTACCCAGACTGTGCTCTATGTCTCACTCATTCTACCTGGTCATGACTGTGAGACTGTCAATGCTTGGCATTTTGCAGCAACACAGCCGTGTCTAGGTTGACTCATTTTTTATGTTCTGCAACCCGTTCCTCGTCTGTATGCCCCTGCATCTTCCCCCCTCCAATGTCCCTTGTAGGATAGTTTTGGTAAGAGAGTTCTAAAGTGTGGTGTGGCCAAACCACGCCAGCGTCCTCCTCTATACAGCAGCCAAGAGGAGATTTCTGTGGCCCAGCTTTCATGATCACCTCTCGCCACACTGACCCATTGCTTCTTTGATCCTGCCAGGAAAAGTGTAGGAGCAGTCCTGAATATATTGTTTTGGGTGAAGGCTCTGATGTTCTTTTCTCGTTCTGCAGTAAAGGTCCAGATTTCACACCCCTACAGCAGTACAAAAATGGCGAGGGCTCTATACAACTTCAATGTTGTTGAGAAGCCAACCTCTTTTCTGTTCCAAACCTCATTCAGCTTGGTAGCACATGCACTAAGGGCATTAAGGAATTAGGGACGTTGTTTGCGATACCACCTCACTCCCTGTCATCTCCCATCCTGACAACATAAATCACCACCTCACTTACTAGTCAGTTCAGTAGCAAGCCAACCAACCCACAAATACGGAGAGGTAGCTGTAATTGCCTACCTTGCAGAAAGGTCCACTGTGTGTTCCTGTTATATTGCATCCTCAGGGTCCGAAGTCCACAGGGAGACCATCAATCCTGAATACATTTCCTTTGTACAGACAATTATCTAATATGAGTATTCTTGACTAATGCGACATGCTTTTTCTGTAATCCTAGAAAATAAAAATTGTGTAAATGAATATGATCTGTCTGGTTATCTTTTCTGGCAGCAAACGAGGTAGAAAAGGTTGCAAAATGTAATGTCTTTGGACAAAGTACTGCCAACACTTCCGAAAGAAGAGTTCAGGATAGAGGACAGCGAACCACAATGAATGAATACTCCGCACTGAATTCGGATATGCTGGGTCTGAATTGTCAGGTGCTTAACGGCAACACAACTGGTTTTCACTCATATGACAGACAACATTAGTTGCTGTCTCAGTGTCTCAGTGTTTGACAAAGAAGAATACTCTGTTGTCTCTCAGAGAGTACTTACCTGTTCTTTCATGTAAACCACTCTACCTGTTGAGAACTATTTCCTCCAGTGAGATACTGAGTGAAATGGAAAATGCTTGTTTTCTATTTCAAATTAACATCACCTCAAAACAGTGCGTTCCATTTATGATGAAAAGACTGGCTAAAATCATGAAACTACGATGGCAAACCATCAAAGGGAGTTAAATCAATATACCGATTACAGCGCGATGATTACATGAGAATTGAGAGTGCCGGTTTGGTTGGCTACTGAAATGTTCATGTGAATGTAGCGACTATTCCCCCACGCTCTTCTCTCGTAAATGGTTTTCAAATGAAGTTATAACCGAATTTCCGTGCACAGGGGAACCCCGTCCATGTCCTGTGGAAAAGTAAACTAGGCATGCATGGCCTGTGGCATGGAATGACTCCAAGGTATCTGGCATCTACCTTTTAAGAGGGAGAATGATGGGCTCTGCCAGCTGTGCTGGCCCACAGCGATGTGCGCAACATTCTGTGCATTGTTCCAACAACTTAGTTTGACGAATCATCTTTTACACTGCAATGATACAAGCTAAAACAGCTACAGGCAGTCTTCCTGACCCCATCAGCAGTTGTCAGCTGTACAACTATAGTGTACTGTACACACAGGCACTATAGCGACTGCGACCTCCCCGAGTTCTCTGAGGACCTATGTGGACGCTGTAATGCAGTTTGATACAGTGTAGGACCGCTGCCACACACATAGCCACAAAAAAACGCGCGCGCACACACACACATACACACGCATATGCGCACACAAACGCACGTGCACATAAAACACACAAGAATAAGGCGCATTTGGAGAAGATGTGACAAGAAGCAAATTTTGAGCCCCGTCCTCCTCCGACTTGTGCACAGTTACAGAGCCCACGGCAGCAAGGCAGCTGCCTACTGCATGCATGCACACTTTACCAACATCTTTGATAGGGGTGGCGCCGTTCTTTTGGCGACGCTGCAGCTGCCAAGTGGGCATCTCAGCTTGAGTTTGCAAAATCTGTCGGAGCACCAGGTAGGAACAATACGTATTAATATAAATAATAATAATAATAATAATAATAAAAAAAATAATAATAACGATAATATACAATGTAATGCTCTTCCATACGGTGCAGGGCCTCGGCCACACGCCAGCCACAGAAACGCGCACACAAACACGCATGCAGGCATACACGTGCGCTCGCACGTACACACACCCAGGCATTAGGCACCTTTGAAAAAGATGTGACAAGGGGTAGTTTTGAGCCCCGTCCTCCTCCAACTTGCGCACAGTTATGGACCCCACGGCAGCAAGACAGCCGTCTGCCATAATTATGCAGACACACTTTACCAACATCTTTGGTAGGGGTGGCGCCGTTCTTGTGGCGAGGCCACGACACAGCTCCCGAATGGGCACCCTGGCTTGATTTAAGCAAAATCTGTCGGATCGCAAGATGGGAATAAAACGTATTAATAAAGATAATAATAAGGATCATACACAATGTAATGCAGTTCCAGACAGTGCAGGGTCACAGCAATATGTCCACCCAAAGAAACTCCCACACAAACACACACGTGCGCACACACGTGCGCACGCACATACAGTCACCCAAGAATAAGGTTCTTTTGGACATGTGACAAAAGGCAGTTTTGAGCCCCATCCTCCTCCGACTTGTGCACAGTTACAGATCCCACAGCAGCAAGGCAGCCATCTACCGGATGCATGCAGACTTTACCAACATCTTTGATAGGGGTGTCGCCGTTCTTTTGCCGACGCCACAGCTCCAAAATGGGCACCCTGGCTTGATTTTAGAAAAACAAATCTGTCGGAAGGCAAGGTAGGATCAATACGTAATATTACAAATGATAATAATGATAATATACAATGTAATGCAGTTCCAGACAGTGAAGGGCTGCCGCCACACGCCCGGCCCCCCGAAAAAAACACCCGCACACTTTTAGAAAAATAGTAAACCATAATTAATCTCAATTTTTAGGAATCTACATTAGCAAGCTTGGTTTTGTCTTGTGTTTCAGGTATGGTTTCTGATGTGTACAAAGAATGCAGGCATCTATAGGAAGCCGTCCTCATGCATTGTATCACTGCATGGTATCATTGCTTTTGTGGAGGAATCCCTGCCAGCTGTGGATCCACAGAAGAAGTCTGTTGAAATATAGGCCCTGAGGCATGCGGCTGGATGGCTAGTCCTTCAATGTCATACACATCAGTGCCATTTCTTATATCCGTCATCATTGAGAAAAAGTAATTTTTTAGTGATAAATGACGGGCACTATAGCCCAGGGGTTAGAACTGAGTTGTTTGGTTGGTTTGGCTTTATTGGTTGGTTGTGTTCTTGTCCTTCGGCTAAACCACCCAGGCTGACCAGTAGTGATGTTTTTGTGTACGCAATGCTTGCATGTGTGTGCGACTGTTTTTACCCGCTACGAGGTAGCCCTATTCTGACTTTAGGTATGGTGTCTAAACACAACACTTGTGTAAAATACTCCCCCCCCCCTTTTAAAAAAAATGTTTTTTTTATCTGTTCCTACCGACACAAAATGGCCTACTCTTCTGAAAGATGAAACATGTTTCTAAAGTGTTGTGCAAGATGTTCTGCGTGCATTCAAAGTCAGAGTCTAGCTATTTCGAAAGACTTTGGAAGACTGGAGTCAGTAATGAAGTTTACTCCAAGAGTAAAACTAAAGCGGGCGTCTCCGTGGTGGCTCAATCCGGGGCTGTCAGATCACGAACACAAAGCTCTAACCACAAGGCTATCCCGTCCCTCACATGACTGTTCCACCTAAACCCCATGGGTCCATAAAGTCAAGGGGTTTATTCTATGCTGTGACCTATGGCATATTAAAGATGGCGATTCTTACTACCAGCCAGATGAAATCAAACGAACATCTGGACTGGCAAAGACTGTCCCTCAAGAAAGAGGACAAGGAGGAAGACAAAGAGTCAGATTAAAAAAGCACTATAGGAAGAAAATCTCAGAGAGTGGACTGGCCTTGAGTGGAACAACTTGCCATGGAAAGCTGAAAACCGCGAGGAGTGGAGGAAGCTGGCTGCAAAATTTTCTGTGGTGCCACAACGGTCTACTAGACCATGGAATGGATGAAAGTGAAAGGTGAGGTCAAATTAAAAGTGAATACCTACATGTGTATTAATTTCTTTCGTGTTTTCACCTTCACCTCGGTGTTGTGTCCTTGGGAAAGACACTTTACTCCTATTTTCCTCACTCCACCCAGGTGTACAAGTGGGTACCAGCTCTGCTGGGGAAGTATCTGGCGACAGACTAGCGTCCTGTCACAGGGGTGGTGAAAAACCATCAGCTCGCTTAACGCTACAGAAACCGGGATAAGCTCCGGCTCTATGGGCCTTCTGGCTCGAAAGAACATACTTTTTTTTTTCACATTCACCTGTCTCCTAATCTAGTAGATTTTTGGGGCACCACTGAAAATGTTAAAACAAATCATCCTCAACCTTTCGGGTTCTCAGCGTTTCCTTAGTATGCTATTCCACTGAAGTCCAGTCCACTCTCTGATATCTACCTTTTGTTTTCTCTGTCTGCCTCTTATTTCCCTCCATGTACTGTTCCCTGTAAGACAGCCTTGGCCAATCCAGATGTTCTTGTGATGTACTGGTACCACGTCATCTGCGCTTTTCAATTAAGTCATGAGATCTTTATATGGTGCAATGGGGTTTTCAATTCTGGTTTTACTTTTTCGTTAGCTATATGATCTCTGTATGACATACCAAGAAGTTTGCAAAAGCATCTCATGCTCATCTCAATAGTCTGTACCCCTCTTTCAATGTCTTCTGTTAGCGTCCACGTCTTACATGCGTACAAAATATGGACATGACAAGGGAACGCATCAGTCTAATTTTGAAGCTGATGACGATGTTCTTGCCATTCCAGAGGACTTTCAGTTTGATTACTGCAACTGTGGTCTGGGCTATCCTGGAGAGAATTTCAGGTTTTGATCCTTCATCAAATACTGTACATCTAGGGCAAACAAAGCTTAAGACCATCTCCATTCCCTTGTTGCCTATGATAATGTCCGTGCTGATGCAATTGGCACTATTTGTCATCAGGTGGGTTTTCTCTAGGATGGTCTGCATGCCATATGCCGAAGAGGCTTCATCAAGGTGATTTACCAAGATGACCAGCTCTAGATCTTCCCAGCTAGGCCGTGATATTGTCCTGCATATACACATGCAAAAGACAAACTATATACGATAAAATCCTTTATCTCACGTCAGCTGTTCTGAAATAGGAATGCGCTGGCTAAGGCCTGTAGGCAGTCCTCCTGCAGTTACAAGCGCAGGAGAAGATAATGCACTCACCACCATACTGCCCGATAAGGACCACAGAGAAGAGAGTCTGTGTCCATTTCTGGCTAGAGTTCCGAGGTTCACCAATGGTCAGGTTTTGTGTATACAACCCTTTTTACCCCCCCTTGAGGAAGCCGCACTCCGACTTTGGGGATAGTGTCTAAACACCACACCGGTGTCCATGCGTTTAAAAACAAATATCTTCCCTTACTACTGGCATAAAATGGCCCACTCTTCCAAAATAATAATAACAATAATAAATGGAATCTATATTGCGCTATATCTTGTAACAAACAAATCAAAGCGCTTGATTGGCTGAATGGATTTTTAAATATGTATGCAAGATTTGCAACCGTTTAGACACTGGGTTTTGCTTATAGTCTCATCCGAAAGCAGTTTGGGGGAGCGGAGTCAGAACTGGTGGTGTTAACTCCAGGGTAAAAATCCCTGATGGTGTTAACTCCAGGGTAAAAATCCCTGTAAGGGGCGTCTCTGTGGTGGCTGGATCCCGGGCCGTCAGACCACGTGCATAACCTCTGACTACAAGACTCTCCCGTCCCCCGAATGTTGTCAATAAAGCCAGTGATGATTCAGTCTTTATTTTAAAAATAGTGCAGAAGAGAAACACTCTTACAATATACTTCGACCATAATTTTTTTGGGTGTCAAAAAGTGAGTGCTATGACGAAACATGCTCATGGTATGGTAGGATGACCAGAAGAGAACACTGAACACATGAACCTTCCACAAAACGACACATCATTGTATCCACTTGGAAACTTCTTTCTTACATCTTTGTACTTGAAATACTCGCAATAATAGATATCATTGCCATTTGTCGTTTTACAGAATAGTCTTCCTTTGTCGTTATTATTTTCTTTTTACTACAATTCACTGTATTTGTGCACATTTTTATGTGGCAAGATCTTGAAACTTGTTTTTGTAATAGTTACTTAAAATAAAATGGGACATTATTGGACTAGGAGAAGTGAGATGGACAGGATTTGGTGAGACAATGACTGAAGAAGGCAACAAGATCTGGTACAGTGGTCAAGAGAAACATCACCAACATGGAGTGGCATTTATTGTCAGAAAGGAAGTAATGGGGTGCATTATCAGCTGTACACCGGCTTCCAGCAGGATTATCAGCATCCGGGTGTCGGCCAAGCCCAAGAACATCACCATCATACAAATCTATGCACCATCACCTGACCATGCAGATGAAGAAGTAGAAGAATTTTACGAAGATCTTGAAGAGACCATTATGAAGATACTCAAGAAAGACATCATCATCATTCAAGGGGATTTTAACGCCAAAGTAGGTCCTGACTCTTACAACCAATGGGCCAGAACAGTTGGTCAGTTTGGAACTGGAGAGACCAACGATAGGGGACTACGTCTGCTGGAGTTTGCCTGCACCCACAGACTTACCATTGCCAATACCCTCTATCCCCACAAGCAGTCAAGGAGGACAACCTGGCATGCGCCAAACGGCAAGATCCATAAACAAATAGATTTTATCTTAACACCACGGCGCTTCAAATCCAGCATCAACAGAGCCAGAACAAGAACCTACCCTGGAGCTGACATAGGCAGCGACCACGACCTTGTGCTGCTGGTATTCAAAATGAAGCTGAAGAAAAACAAACAGCCTGCAAACCCATGTATCAAATTTGACGTGGACAAACTGAAAGATCCAGATGTCGAGGAGATCTTCCAAGCTAAGCTTGGCGGACGTTTTGCGGCATTAACCCTCCTGGACAATGATATCAATGACCTCACCAACAACTTTAATGAGGCAGTCCGAGAAACAGCAGAGGAGGTACTCGGTCGTCAGAGGAGTAAACACCAGCCATGGACTACCAATGACATCTTGGACCTCTGCGATACAAGAAGAGCACTGAAACCAACCAGGTCTTCCAACCCTAAAGAATACCGGGAGGCCAACAATCTTGTGAAGAAGTCAAGGTTAAAGGCCAGAGAGAAATGGATCAGTGATCAATGTGATGAGATCGAAAAAAGCATGAAAGTGGGCAACAGTAAAAAGGCATACGACATCCTGAAGAAACTCACAAAACCACTTCAAACCAAATCATCAGTCAATGAAGACAGCTCCGGAAACCTCCTCACAGAAAGCTCAGCTGCATTGAACAGGTGATCTGAGTATTGTCAAGAACTATACAACCACCCAATCCAACCTGACAAGAGCATAACAGAAGAGGAAGCAGCAACATCAAGAGCACCCTCGCCATTACCTATACTGAGGGAAGAAGTGGAAGAAGCCATCCGCAGTTTACCAGTAGAAAAGTCCCCAGGAGCAGACAACATACCAGCAGAGGTGCTCAAGCATGGTGGCGAAACAGTCATCACACATGTTACAGCTATCTGTCAGAAGATTTGGGAGACAAAACTGTGGCCAACAGAATGGACACAAACACTCATCATACCTCTGCCCAAGAAGGGGATTTACGCCAATGCCAAAACTATAGAACAATCAGCCTCAGCGAGCCACGCCAGCAAGATCATGCTCAAAGTTATTTTGAATCGACTCAAGAAGGAGGCAGAAGAACACCTTGCAGAGGAACAAGCTAGGTTCAGAGCAGGCAGGAGCACATTCGAACAGATTTTTAACTGCCACATCCTGAAGGAAAAACATCTTCAACATCAGAGAGACCTATTCCCCAACTTCAGCGACAGAGTATGGCACGAAGGCCTGTAGCAGGTCCTCAGAATGTTTGGCATTGAAGAAGGACTAGTGCAAACCATTCAAGCACTATACAACACCGCAAGCAGTGCAGTCCTTCTGAACAATCAGGTCGGAGACTACTTCAAAACCACAGTTGGGGTCCGACAAGGATGCTGTTATCTCCAGTCCTGTTTAATCTGTTCTTGGAAAACATTATGAGAGAGACCCTACATGACTTCCACTCTACCATCTCCATTGGCGGCAGACCCCTCAACAACTTGCGGTTTGCCGATGACATTGACCTCATGGGCGGAAGTAACACAGAGCTGCAAAATCTTACGACCAGACTTGAGAAAGTAAAGTACTTGTGAACAGCACGAGCAACGCCACTGCTAAAATTTACATGAACGTTCAGCAACTGGAGGAGGTAGACGCTTTTAAATACCTTGGCGCTACACTCACAAAGGACGGGCGATCGACGACAGAAATCAAAGTCAGACTAGCCATGGCAACATCTTCCATGACAAAATTCACCACCATATGGAAAAGTAAAGAGATCAGTTTCCTAATCAAACTAAAGCTCTACAAAGCCCTAATTCAGACTATCCTGCTGTACGGAAGTGAAACATGGACATTGACTGCTGAAACAGCAAAGCGAATCCAGTCATTTGAAACAAAATGCCATAGAAAACTGCTGGGCATATCCTGGAGAGAACGAAAGACCAATGAATTTGTCAAGAGTCAAATAACACGGCTGGCAGGTCCACAGGAACCCCTTCTCACCATCGTCAAGAAGAAAAAGCTGACATGGTTCGGCCACGTCACCCGCCACAACATGTGAATAGACGTTAAATTGAAGATCTCACTCTGCCAAAAACAGTACTGCAGGGAACACTCGAAGGTGGCAGAAAGAGGGGAAGACAGAACAAGTCATGGATGGACAACATCAGAGAATGGACCAGGATGAATGACTCGGCACTACTGCGCAGAGCCGAGGACCGAGGTGGATGGAGGAGGCTTACCACGGCATCGTCTTTCGTGTCTCCTCCACGACCGCCAAGGTCACGGGACTGATGATGATGATGATGACTTAAAATATTAGGTTTTCATAAATTTAATATGACTTCCTTTTCCAAAAATACTTACAAATAATTTGAAGCTACATATTTTTCTCTGTGTCTCGATGATCCAATCTATTCCTAGATAAAAATGTTTGTAAAGTTCTGGTTAAATACTCACAGAAACATCCTTATATTACCAACATCCAGTTGCAGCCACTCACTATTGAAACCTGTTTTACATGATTTCTCTTTGGAACACAGGATTCTTTTTTCAGTTCTAGTAATAATAATAAATAATAATTATAATAAATGGAATTTATATAGCGCTATATCTTGTAAAAAAACAAATCAAAGCGCTTGCATCCATTCCACTCCCACACATGCAACCAACAATGATTAATAGTTAAATTCAAATACACACAAACGTACGCGCGCACGTACACGCACGCACACACACACACAGGTTATATGTTTCAGCAGGGTGATGGGAATTTAGGCCATTGAAGGCAAGGACAGATAATTATGAGATGAAACGGTAGGGGAGGTCTTAGGTTTGAAATAGGTATGTCTTGAGGCTGGATTTAAAAGTGTTGTAAGTAGGCTTTTCCCGAAGGGAGAGAGGGAGGTCATTCCAGATTGATGGACCAGAAATAGAGAAAGAGCGACGGCCGACGGTGGACTGGTTGAATCTAGGTATTTGTAAGCACAGGGTATCTGCAGCAGAGCGGAGGGAACGAGAAGGAGTGTACAGGTGAAGACATTCACAGAGGTAGGAAGGTGCTGTTTTATGGAGACATTTGTAACAGAGGGTACAGATCTTGTACTTTACTCTCTGTGGCACAGGCAACCAATGGAGAAATCGCAAGAGAGGAGTAGTATGCTCAGATTTTTTTTTGGAGAACAAGTCGAGCAGCAGAGTTTTGAATGCTTTGAAGGGAGTAGATAGATGATGCTGGCAGACCAGCCAAAAGAGAATTGCAATAGTCCAGACGTGAAAGAATGAGAGATGTGACAAGTTTGGATGTTGCATCAGTGGACAGGTACTTTCGAATTGCACTTATACGCCGTAATTGATAGTAGCATGACTGACAGGTCCGGGTGATGAATTTTTGAATAGAAAGCGTGTTGTCGATAACAACACCAAGATACTTGACTGTGGTGGATAGAGGAACTGTTATATTGCCAAATTCTATTGAAGCTGTTGTGATGGAAGAGAGTTTGTGTTTTGTCCCTACACTAATGGCCTCCGTTTTATCTGCGTTCAGCTGTAATTTGCTTTGTATCATCCAGCCTTGAATATCCCGGAGGCAGTGTGACATACCTGTCAAGAGAGAAGGCAGATTTTCAGGAGTAACACTGCTTTGAATCTGAGAGTCATCAGCGTAGAAATGATGGTTGATCTGGTGACGGTTTATTATATGTGACAGTGGAGCAGTGTAGAGAGTGAAAAGAACAGGGCCCAGAACGGATCCCTGCGGGACTCGGCATTCCAGTTTGGCAGGTATTGATTGAATCTTGTTTATTGCAACTGTCTGGCATCGGTCTGTGAGGTGAGAACTAAACCAGGTGAGGGCTGCCCCTTTAATACCGAACGTTTTTTGGAGACGGGCGAGAAGAATAGAGTGATCTATAGTGTCAAATGCTGCAGATAAGTCGAGAAGAGTGAGAAGAGAGATTTTCCCTGAGTCAGAAGCAACAGTTGATAAACGTCAAATAATCGTCTGTGTAGTGTAGAAGCTTTAACGATGTCCGCGCCCTGTGTGTGTGTGAGTGTGTGTGTGTGTGTGTGTGTGTGTGTGTGTGTGTGTGTGTGTTTGTGTGTGTGTTTGTGTGTGTGTTTGTGTGTGTGTGTGTGTGTGTTTGTGTGTGTGTGTGTGTGTGTGTGTGTGTGTGTGTGTGTTGGTGTTGTTGCAGTTGTTGTTACAACGCCCGCGCGTGGTGTGTGTGTGTGTGTGTGTGTGTGTGTGTGTGTGTGTGTGTGTGTGTTGTTGTTGTTGTTGTGTCTTTGATTTTACATCTGTTCACTCTCAGTGATATTAGACGAAAAGAAAAGACAGTGTGTGGAATTTGAGGTAGCGGTGGAGGTCCTACTGAAATGTGTGCAGAGGGATATAGTTTACAATAAACTTCACAAATCAAGAAAACGAGTTAAAAACAAATAAACGAACAACCAAAAATCATTAAACTTAATGAAAATATAACAAATGTCCTATAGGACTGTGCCAGAGAACTTTCACAATATTAAATACAAAATTCATGTTATTTAATATGCTGCTGATGGAGTTTCCAGAAAACCAGGGAAAACAAGCTTTTATACTCCTATATTCAAATGTTACATGAGTATTGGTGATATTCTCACCACACAGACATTTACGGTTTCTGATGTATTTGGTAATGAATGCATTAAGTTTTATTCCATAAATATATTATTATTACTACTATCATTTATATATATTCTAGGCTGTTTACTCTTCTTGCTGTCAAAATATTTGTGCAAGTGTTTGTATGGTTTAGAACTCTTACATCGTCGGTATTGATTATAGATATGTTTAAAATATCTATTTTAGGTGATACGTGTGTGTTGGGGTGTGTGGTTGTGTGTGTGTGTGTGTGTGTGTGTGTGTGTGTGTGTAGTGTGTGTGTGTGTGGTGGTGTGCGGCGTGCGTGTGTGTAAATATAAGTGTTTGCATGTGTGTTATGTGTGTGTAAATATAAGTGTTTGCATGTGTGTGTAAGTATAAGTGTTTGCATATGTGTGTGAATATAAGTGTCTGTATATGTGTGTGTGCAAATAATAAGTGTTATAATGTGTGTATGTGTGTGTAAATATAAGTGTTTGCATGTGTGTGTGTGAGTATAAGTGTTTGCATGTGTGTGTGTGTGTGCGTGAGAAGAGAGAGAGAGAGAGAGAGAGAGAGAGGAGAGAGAGAGAGAGAGAGAAGAGAGAGAGAGAGAGAGAGAGAGAGATAGCGAGAGAGAGAGAGTGAATGAGTGTAAGTGTTTGCATGTGTGTGTATGTATTTTGTTGTGTGTGTGTGTGTGTGTGTGGTGAGTGTGTGTGTGTGCATTGGTATGTGTGGTGTTGTGTGTGTGTGGTGTGTGTGTGTGTGTGTGTGTGTGCGTGTAAGTATAAGTGTCTGCATGTGTGTGCGTGTGAGTGAGTGAGTATAAGTGTTTGCATGTGTGTGTGTGCGCGCGTGTGTGTATGTAAGAATAAGTATATGCATGTGTGTATGTATGTGTGCGAGTGTGTGTGTGTGAATGCACGCACGCACGGGTGTGTGCGTGTGTGTGTGCGCGTGTGCGCGCGCGTGTGTGTGAGTGAATATCTGTATGTGTGTGTGTGCTGTTTGCATATGTGTGTGTATGTAGGAGTGTGTGTGTGCGCGTCAGTGTCTGTGTGCATGTTTGCATGCATGCGTGCGTGCATGCGTAAGTGTGCGAAGGGATTTATATAAATAAATTGATAATATTTTATTTTATATATATATATATATATTATATATATATATATATATATATATATATATATATATATTGCTTACAGGGAATCAATCGCGATCAATATGATTATAGTTTTAAAAGAGGTATCCATGATTGATTGTAAGTGTAAAGTCCGTACTATAACTGTTGTGATAGCAACAACCCTGCACACACAGGTGTGTGTGTGTGTGTGTGTGTGTGTGTGTGTGTGTGTGTGTGTGTGTGTGTGTGTGTGTGTGTGTGTGTGTGTGTGTGTGTGTGTGTGTAAAAGTATGTATGGAATCGTAGACGTTTTGGTTTGTTTCGGATATAAACATTGAATAAAAACGAATCTGCGCAAAAGCAACAAAACAAACAAAAACACAAATGTAATATATGTGTGTTTGTGTGTGTGTGTGTGTGTGTGTGTGTGTGTGTGTGTGTGTGTGTGTGATGTGTGTGTGTGTTTGTATGTGTGTTTGTATGTGTGTGTGTTTGTTTGTGTGTGCGTGTGTTGTGTGTGTTTGTGTGTATGTGTAATACAAGTTTTCACACTTGCATGTGCGTTTTTGTTTCGTTTTGATATCTTATTAATAGAGGGAAAATAATTTTTGATACAGAAATAAGATTTAAGTAATCCTTTAAAAAGAACTTATTGAAATCAACATAGCAACAGAACAAAGACAGAACAGTCAGAACTGGCAGAGTAAATGAAAACAAAACGCCACATCTTTATTTAAACCTAAAACAACAGTTTATATCATATAAACACAGTAGAAAAACAAGCAGTGTAATTCTCTCCCCTTGCATCGCAGGCCATTTTCTCATATAAAACAGGCAAATCACGTTCACTGTATGCCTATATTTGTGTTTGAAGCATATAGTAATTAGTGAATCTACTTTATAAACTGTTCAATACAAAACGAAAAACTAGAAATTGCAAAGGATTTTGAAAATAGATACAGAAAACACAAAAAACACATACCTACAGTTCTGTCTTTCTTCACCTTTACTGGTCATTTTGTTTCAAAGTATGTGAAAAACAAAGAAAGCATCAAAGGTATGAAGGGCATTTTTTTCCCTCTCTGGCAAAATTATCGAAGGGATGGGAGTGTGGGGAGGGGAGGGGGTAGAGACAAACAAAGAAAAGGAAAATGCTGGTAACAGTCACACACAAGAAGCACTCAACATCCGAAGAATGAAGGAACATCGGCTGTTGTAAGCTTCCCTTGGCAGTGATTCCTAGTGATAGAAATGGTAGACATAGAAATGGTAGACATAGAAATGCTAGAACGATACATTTTTATCACATGCATACATTCGTAATAATCTGCATAATCTATGCACAAAGCATTGTTCTACTTGTATTTTTGCATTTAAATTGATATGTAGAAAAACTAAAGAAACAACTCTTGCTGTACAGAATACTCTATCAATTTCCACACTCTGTCTTTATCAAAGATATAAAGCATTACAGAATGCCATAGGCAAATATGTTATGGATAAACTGAAATGAATTGCCTGTAAAACTTTTTTAAAATCTATTTTTTATTTATGTACAAGAAGCTCTTGAAGTCCTATCCAACCCAACAAACAAATAAACAATGACAAAACAAGTAACAAGGACATTTTAGAACACACACACTAACCGACAGAGATGTACTTTTGAATAAATTAGGAGAGCCTTACAAGCTACTTCTTGCAAAAAGAGTTCCTCTACATTTTATAAAATAGAAAGAGTTTGGATGATGCCAATTTTGAAAAGGGTGGTCTGTTGTAGTTTAACAAAAGCATATGTATGTGTCTGTCTTAATGGAAATGAAAACTTCAGCAACTGAATTTGATACCTGTCCATTCAATACTGCGAACTAGAAACATAAATTAAATAATATGTATTTAAGAGGTGTCTAAGTTGATTTATTTTCTCCGATCAAAGAAATAGAGATAAATGTTTTAGTCTTACTGCTGTAATCACATTTTGACGTTTTTTTGTTTTGATTTTTTCACCGCCACATGGCAGGTAGAAGCAAACTATGGTTAGGGATGCGTTAACAAAAAAAATGTCTAGAAAAAAAAATAAACAAAATTGAATTTTGATACCTCCCAAACGTACATTTTGAAGAAAAATTTTATATTGTGTTCGAATGGATCTGACCCCTTCAGATGTGGAGCATGGTTTTCCTCTATCCATTTATAGGGGGTTTTTCATTTTTTTTAGCATTTTCTGGAGTAATCACCTTACGTATTTAAATTAAACTAAGGAAAATTAACAAAATCTACTGTGCCCTACACAGGTTTGAAACCTAAAAGCAAAGTGAATCAGGGCCTCTGGCAAAGGAGTGTGCTTGACAGACAATAAAAAATTTTTCTAATTGCCCCAACTTGAAAAAAAATTTCCTTTGGCCAAAATCCAAAGGGCCCAAAGGTGTCACCAGGTATAAAAGGGCTTTCATAACATACGTTCATTTGCTTAAAAGTAAGGGAAACCCCCGAGGTGTGATGGTGATGGGAGTAGCCATCAACCCTTGTTTGAATTATCGAAAGTCCCGGGTATTAGGGCAATATTTTACTGCAGCTCCCCAAAAATGCTTTTCCATGTTCTCTTCCGAAAAAATTTTTAATTTTACGGAGAGCTGAGATTTTCCCCCCGATTTGATGAAAAGGGTCTAATTTTTCTAAGGAAAGTTGTTTTAAGGAATCTGATTTTGGTTTTATCTCCTTTATGTATGTGG
>CM054138.1:7324845-7340287 GCA_028751875.1 Rapana venosa | reverse complement strand
GACTCTGGCCAGGTCCATGTCTCTTCATGTAGCAAATTAACATGCTTGGTGTGTTCGTGTCAGCAGCTGTAGCGACACTTTTCTTGAAAAACAACCCCCCATGGGGATTTTAAGGGGATTTTCAAGATCAGAAGTATTCGCTTCTTTTGAAAATTCTGTGCTAGTAATTCCCTCTTTTCTATCCCTCCTTTTGCTATTGTCTTGTTTCTTTTATTCCTGTCTCATTTTTCTTGTCTATTTCTGCCTCTTGATCTACTCTTTTGCTTTTTTCCCTGAAGACTTAACAGATATCAGTGATCTCTCACGCCATAGTAGGACCACTGGGCCTGACTTGTCAAGTGCTCAAGTGCAGCGAGATGCTTTTGCGTTGGTATGACAGACAGGAGTAGTTGCTACCTAAGCTTTTGACGATACCGACAACGATGACGACGATGACGACGAAGAAGAAGAAGAATCTTCCACAAAAGGGTGACGGTACTTATCTCGCGTGCAATTGTGTAGCGCTTTAAGTCACAGCCTTTTCTCTGTATTCAGGCTGCAATCCCTGGGGGAAGCCCGACAGCAGCTCTACCCATGTTTGTTTTTTTCCTGTCTGTACTTGTATTTTTCCCCCTATCATACTGACTTTTAACTCCAGAATGTTGCCAGTGATAATTGTCTTTTTACCGTGGGTTCTTTTACGTTCACTAAATGCGTGCTGCACATGGGATCTTGATTTATGGTCTTATTCGTAGTACTAGTACCAAGATCCCCATTCACGCACGGTCTAGTGGATGGGGGAAAGGTTTTGGGCACAAACGAGGATCAAACCCGGACCAGATCGAACCCGGACTTCTCGCTTGCTATGCAGATGCCTTACCTCTAGACCACCAAACCACCTTTAGCCTTGGAACAAGCATTGGGACTGAGTGCAGTCCTCTAGAGTTTCATTCCCTGTGCCATGGATGGCAGACACATATTCAGCACGCAGTCTGTTATCTGAAATGGGACCTCTGCAGGGGATTTTTAATTTATTTTTCTCCTCCACATCCTTTCCCCATGCACGTCATTAGGTGTAAGGGTGGTGAATCTTATGTCAGCATTTACAGGTAAAACAGGCGAACATGGATGTGGGTGGTGGCCTACCTCACATCTGGATGCTTGGCTGTACTGACATGCAACAGGGAATACGCTCATTTGCCAAAGTCTGTACCAAACACTTGGGGACCAGGGATGAGGTTCCTGACGCTATGCAGTTTGCACTGTGGTCTCTGTCTCTGCTTCCCTGCAGCTTTCCTCTCTGCTGGGAGTGGAAAAGGAGAGGTACCCGAGTGGTTGTAGCCTGCGTTCTTGTGACCATCTCTGTCCTATAGGACTCCCTTCCCCACTCACAAGTCAGTAGGTAGTCCTACGTGTTTATCCAGCCATAAGTTGGCTAAGATCATTAGTTTGTGGATGGTTTGTCTGCTAGGCAGTAAAGTAGTAAGATCAAGATCATCAGCTGTCAATGGTCTCCCCTTACTGACAGAGGATAAGTAATGGACAAGACGATTAGCTGTCAATGGTCTCCCCTTAGTTACAATAATATAATAATAAAAAAAAAAATAATAATAACAACAATAACAACAACAATTAGAAATAATAGTAGAAATAATAATAATATATTTTCATGATAATGCTGCTTCTGCTGCTGCTGCTGCTGCTGCTGCTGTTGCTGATGATAACAGTTTTGATGATGGTGATGATTATGATGGAAATAATAATAATGATATTAATAATTATAATAGTAATATTTATGTAAAAATATAGGGAGTTTAATATTGCGCTGAATCTTGTGAGCAAACAAATCAGCTTGAAGTTATTATTTGGGATGTCTTGTTGTTGTTGTTGTTGTTGTTGTTGTTGTTCTTCTTCTTCTTCTTCTTCTTCTTCTTCTTCTTCTTCTTCTTCTTCTTCTTCTTCTTCTTCTTCTTCTTCTTTTTCTTCGTTGTCGTCGTCGTCGAACGCTCAGACAGCAACTCCTGAGGCCCTGACAAATGCTGCCGTGCACTGAAGGCCCTCCAGGGGTCCAAAGAGCATGTCCCTCATCGGTACGTCAGTAGGCCAGATATCGGCCCTCAGGTTTTGGTGTGTTGGACAGGTCTGGAGGAAGTGTTCCACTGTCATGGGAGAAGTGCCGCAGGGGCACACCTCAGAATCAACAATGTGGAACTTGGTAAACATGAGTACAAAGAAAGATTGTTGAATACATGCAAAGTAAAATCTAAAGGAGGATAAAGTAAAATTCTGTCATATCTGATGATTAAAGATTGGTATAATGGACTAAGGGATCAATGCAAGCCTAACCACATAGCTGAAGACTCTATAGGTAAAAGAACCAATCTGGGAAGTCCACATATTCTCAGAAACCATGCAACTTAGATTCAAAGTCATTATTGCAATTTGCTGAAATAGTCATCCTGAGTTGTTATGAATTAGACAGCTACTCAAACTATTGCCAGAAAACATCAGTCTAACTGCAAGCTACCATGTGAAATTTCCAACAGCATTCTCTAAGCTCTGGTAAACATACAGCACATATCATCAGTTCAATGAATTTACAAATGAAATGTTAAAAAGCAAGTAAAGCATTGACAGGAAAGAGTATTGCTTTAAATGTAATTAAAAAAATGAAACAGCTCCCCTTGCTCTTATGAAATTGAGTACTAGATAGTTACCCAAGTTACAGAGTACAACAGGAACAGTTAGAAACTCTTAGCATCTAGGACACGACTTTGAAAACAGAAACTGAACAAGAAAAAAATCTTGAATAACTAGCATTCTAAAGACACTATTTAGAAATCATTGCCTTCTGTCTTTGTTGGAGGAAGCAGTTGTTCTCTTTGCACAGATAATTTATTTAGCCTCTGGTGAGGTGTTCCTTTTTACATGTCAGAGTTGAAACAATATTTAAAAACTTAAAGGAAGACTTGCCTTTGGGAATTTGAAGTTTGAGGTAATTTCAGGATGTAGTTGACCGGAACAGGGGATAGGTGAGGTGCACATGCTCTGGTAGCTACATTTCACCGTTCAATTACACACGTTTAACAAAGCAACATATATTGCAATGCGTAGATTTGTTTCTGAAAGAGGATTCAATAAATCAAAGTTTGTGACTTTGAAGAAAAAGAAATTATAAATCAAAGGGTTGAGCACCTATCCTTCTATTCCAATACACTGCATCATGAAATTACACTGAAACTTCGATATCTCAAAGTAAGTAAACGTTTTTAAGTTTTCAATTCCATTTCTTGCAGTTTACCAATTCAGGGTGATGGGTTAACATCAAAGCTAGTTGTTTTGTTAAGAGTGTGCTTATTTCGTCACAGCAGTAATCTTCTTGAAGTCATTACAATCCTACATGATACAATAAAGACAAGACCATTTCTGAAGAGTTGTGTTATTACCTTGTATGAGTTGATGCTCATTCTACTTAACAAAACAATACATCAACATATATGAGCCATGCACAGTATCAACAGGCCAATGAGTAATACTACTGCTTTTTCATTCATACTTGTCATAGTTTCATTTAAGATTGACTAGGAATTCATCTCTAGCCTGCAGTCTTAGAAAATATTCCCGTCTGACACATTAATTATCACCCTCAATTCATTTTGCCAGGAAATATTTATCAATGTTTACGAAGAAAATCTATAGTGAAAAACTATTGGCTTTAAATTTAGTTTCATAAATTGGGATCTTGAATCAGCGGTTTGAACTAGCACCATCTCTTAACATCAAATGTGTTGGTGTGAAAAACAACACAATGCAACCATTAACACCAAATATGCTTTCTAAAATACAACACATGCACAGTGTGGCATAAGATTTTTTAAAATTACGAATCATCCAAATATTTTTCTCACCAATTTTACTTTGAGTAGTACTTAGTGTTGAGAGCATATTATCCTCCAATAAACTTCAGACCCTGAAGATTGTGATTCCAGCTCACCATAGGTACAGAGGTGTATGGAAAACCAAAACTGAGGTCACCATGAGTCCAGAAAAACTAGTTCCATGGAGTCAGAGACAGATTTCTTTCATGACATGATGGTTGATGGTTATGATGTAAGAATGCAATTGCACCTGCTTTGGTACTGCTTGACTTGGCAATAATTTATGCTTCCAAAAAATTAAATATCCCAGTGTTAAGCAGAACTGAAAACCCCTCCCACACTCCCTTAAGAATCTGTTAGGAGTTGGGGCAGACTGTTGTCTAGAGTGTAGTAGCTCAATGCTTCCAAAACACCCAGCACGATACAAAGCAGCTGTAGAAACAAACTTTAAAACAACTCAGTCATACCACATGAAAAATCAACATTCAATCCATTGACCAGCTAGTATAACCATCCCCCTCTTTCCCGGCCTGGTCTCCTAACCCAGTGCTCCCTCCTAGCCAGGGGGGCCCTGCACTGCTGCTGGGTAACGTTGGTGGTGTTCAGTATAGCCTGGTCTGAGCTAACATACACAGAACACCAACTACTAAGCCCCCTGATAATGCCAGTAATAGCTCAGTGGCAGAGTCAGACTGAAGGAGTCACCCACCTGGGGTGGTGACCACTACACGTTTTCTCTAATGACCGTCCCCTGTGAACCTCCAACCCCAAAGGCTTTTCACACAAACTCACCATAGGCAGAGAAGTGTATGGAGAAACTAAATCTGAGGTCACCATGAGATCAGAGCAGCTGGGGCTACCGAATCAGGATTTTTTAAATTGCATAATGGTCAATGATAATTGAGATTATGTTATTATGATGTTATGGAAGTACATATGCTTTGCCGCTTTATGATTTTCTCTTATTGCCAAATATATAATAACAATTGAAACCTGGTTTGAATAACTACAGGATGTTAGGAAATATTTTACAGAAAAGAAACTTCCAGAATTAGATCAATCAACTGGCCTTTTTGTTATCACCAATAAAAAAAATAACAGAACTTGAAACAGTGCGAAATATAAGCAGTAAGTGCAGAACAGAAACTCACAAATACACAGAGTGCAAATACTTGTTGGTTTCTTCCCTCATACCAGCCTCTGATAGGATATCAGAGAAACAGTGTCAGAGTAAAAATGCTCAATGAAGACAAAATGTAAAGAAATGATAAATGTATCTGAAAAGAATACTACAATATATAGCTAATAAAACTTAAGTCATATATAATTTTTCATGTCTTATTCTGAAAGCAAAGTTACCACGAGATTTAAACGAAACCAGCGTATTTATTCTAAACAAAGGACAGCAAAAGAGGCAAAATACTAAAGTAGCACAAACTAAAGCTTTTTCAGTTTTCGTGTGTGTGTGTTCAAAAGGTTTGATAGAGTTGGGATCATGGCGAACAGTCTCCTGGATCACTCTACAGGCACCTGGACTAGTCCTTCAGTGAACACTGCTCAGCTTAGTTTGCTGCCTCATGCCTCTCATGGCTGCCAAGTGATGAACTGGAGTCAGATGGAGTATATGCCTTGGGACAACCCAGACAACATTGTCAGTGAAGAAGTGGAGAAAATTGTTTGGAGAATCAAGGTCTTTGCTTTGGTGTTCCTTTTTCTGATTGGTGGACCAGGTAACGTCATCAACATGGCGGTGTTCTACAAACAGGGTCTGAAGGATCGTGTCAACCTGTGTCTCTTTACTCTGTCCTTAGCTGACCAAATTAGCCTTGTTACAGCAATGCTTCATTATGGTGAGCAATTTTATCTGCAGTTTACCACTAAAGAAATAATTGGTCCCATGTTGACATTTTTTACAAATAACCGTTTCACAGGTTTACTTGGAACTGCTTATGTTTCTCTAGTCTTGTCTACTATCATTGCCAGTGAGAGATGTCTCTGTGTTCTCTACCCTCTCAAAATCCAGGTGATGATGCAAACCAGAACCATGGCTGTTATCATTTTTATTTTATATATTGTGCTCATAGGTTTATATTCTATTGTAGCATTTCGATTTCAAGTGGGATGTGTGTACAATCCAATCTCCGGCACAGTTACAAAGACGGCTGTTCATGGTGAGTTTTACACAAAGCACAAACAGTTCATCAACCATCTGGATGGTTTTTTGTTTGCTGTTTGTATACCATTAACATCAGTGATGGTTGTGATAACAACAACGATAATCACTGTTGTGAAACTTCGGCAGATTGTGTCATGGCGTGCTGGAACAACCTCATCCCTCTCTCCACGTGAAATAGCCCTGACCAAAATGCTGGTGGGTAACTCCATTCTATTCCTGGCTTGCACTGTTCCCAGGTCGACTCTTCGCTTCAGCTGGCTCTTTCTTCCCGAAATGAATGCTGGGCGACGCCATCACAATTTTTATTTTACATCTGTGTGGTTTATTGAAACCAGTGCCTACATCAACGCCAGCCTCAATATCATTGTGTATTACTGTATGGGTTCTCGCTACAGGGAAACAGTCAAGTCTTTGTTTGTCATGAAGAAATGACCCGTCCAGCAACAGAAACCATGAAATCTATAGATGTTCATTTCAACATGTGATAAATACATTTTTAGAAATGGCGTGTTCAGAAATTATGGCGATTGAATATATATATATATATATATATATATATATATATATATGGCTGCAATAGACACTTCTAAATGATGGAGGGTGTCTTGCTGTTACTTACCACAGAGGATGAGTGAGGTTTCAAACACTGCCAGGACCTCTGAAGAGTGCTTAACCAGGAGCCAAAACTCGTCAGATCAGGTCAAAGGCATGGTCCTTACTCAATTATTCCCCAAATGCTGCCTTCAAAGTTTTATCTTGTAGTGAACTTTTGGTGTGTTTTTTCCAGTCTTGGACCAAAATAATTTTTTATGATGGGAATGAACTTGTAACTGCTTACCTGCACTTGTTTTTCCTCTCTCTCTCTCTATATAATTATATATATTATATTATATTATATATATATTATTAATAGATATCTATCTATCTATCTATCTATCTATCTATCTAATCTATCTATCTATCTATCTATCTATCTATCTATCTATCTATCTATCTATCTATATGTTTTCCTCTATTATGTGTGTGTGTGTCGCATGTGCATTGCGTGTGTGTGTGTGTGTGTGTGTGTGTGTGTATGTGTGTGTGTGTGTGTTTTGTTGTTGTTGATTCTGTCAGCTCTTTAACTCTGCTTTACTGTCAGTAGTAATCTCGTCTATTCCCTAACACCTAAGTACCATATGAAAGTCACCCGGGATATTTAAATTGAATGAGTTGTGATGGCTGGCTCATCTGGCCGAGGGGTCTGACCAGGTCTGGTCTGCTTTGTGCTGGCTCTGACAGACCCAACGGTCAGCCGGGCATGCGTTTGGCTGGTCATATTGTTGTGAATGATATCACATGTATTGTATTGTATTGTGTTGAATTGTATTCTGTTGCTTTGTATTGTATACAATAGTTTCCAATTCCAAATACTTTATAATCTCAACCAGAAACATTCATGTAGGTAACGAGCATGCACAGAATTACACATCTGAAGATAAGGTAAGGTAAGGTAATGGTGTCCCATAACCTATTTAATCAAGGTCGTAGGGGAGCGAGGCGTCAGAGACCTCACTTCTCTAGGGCCAGCGTATTGAGGGCGGCGCCCATCTCCTCTCCCTCGCTGCTTTACCTTCCCTGACCCTAAAGAGGGCAGGTACCAATTTACAGCTGGGTGAACTGGGGGAACTGTACTGAAGCCAAGGCGCGAAAACGGTCACCCATCCAATTGGTAACCACGCTCGACGCTGCTTAACTTGGCTGGGGGGAAAGCAGTGCTCCGACCATGAGCTACCCCGTCTGAAGATAAAAGAATGAATAACGTACATGTTATCAGAAATCACCGCACAAAATCAAGACGTCATGCTCTCTGTGCAAACAACACGTATCTGACATAATCCCACACATAACTCTGCATCATAATAATGCACACGCTCCATGCAACTCCCAATGTACAAAATTCACGTTCACGGGCAAGAGTGCACGCATGTGCGCATAAACAAACACACACACGCGCGCACACTCACACGCGCACACAGACACACACACACATATGCATGCACGCGCATAATGAAATTTAGAATAATTGTTTATGAATACATATGATTAGAAAAGCAACTGTGCAAAAAGTTTACAGCATCATAAAAATAAGCATATTATGCTCACTGCGGAAACAACACATATCTGACACTCTCTTGTCATCAACCTGAAAATCTACAATCTTTCAATTTCTCATCATCTCATTTGCTACCATGCTCCTCTACTGCAGTGACGAACTTTGCACCAGTTGACTCCATTTGCAGCGGTTGTAGGCATGTATCTATGTTGTGGAGAAGCTCTTCTCTGTCCATTCAGTCATGTTGTCTGCCCATTTCTTCTTCTGACTGCCTCGCCTTTTCTTCCCCTGCTCTGTTCCTTGCAGTATGGTCTTGGAGAGCCCATTTGATCTTGTCACATGCCCATACCATCTGAGCTTCCTTTTCTTGATCGTGGTCAGCAGGTCTTCGTGGTGCTTTACTTGTGGGGTGATGGTTGTTGGACATCTTTGTTGGTAATGTGGTCCATGTCAAGGAGTCTGCTGAGGCATCTCATCTCCAAAGCCTGGATCCCTCGTTGGAGATCTGCCTTCAGTGTCCAGGATTTGCATGCGTACAGATATATGGAAATGATAAGTGCATGCGGTAGCTTGACCTTGGCCCTGAGAGAGATGTTCCGGTCTTTCCAGATGGTCTTGAGCTTCGCCATTGTTGCTGTTGTTTGTGCAGCTCTTGCGAGGATTCGTCCTTTGAACCTTTTTTCACTAATAATAGCTCCTAGGTACTTAAAGTGATCTACAACCTCAAGTTCTTTTCCACTGACTGTGATCTTGGTAGGGATTGGCTGGTCACTGTTTGTCATGAGTTTTGTCTTTTCGGCACTGATCTCCATGCCGTATCTGGAGGATGTTTTATCCAAGTGGTACACAAGGTTGGCTAGTTCATGTTCACTTCCTGCCGGTCTGTCGATGTCTCGGCAAACCTGATTTTGTTGATTTTCTGCCCTCCAATACTGACTGTGCCAGCGTGATCTACTAAGGCATCAGTCAGTATGCACTCAAGGAAGACATTGAACAGATGGCGATGTGACAGCTTGACGACTCACGAGTATGAGCCATCTCAACTGGCACTGGACTTACTACTACTACTACTACTACTACTACTACTACTACTACTACTACTACTACTACATACTACTACTACTACTACTACTTTCTAAATGGAATTTATATAGCACTATCTCTGACAAAGACGTCAAAGCGCTTGCATTCAACCCATTCTTACAGTCAGACAACAATAACAATCAATTACTTCGATTAAACAAATTCAAATGTACACACATATACATACATACAAACACACACACACACACACACACACAACACACACACACACACACACACACACACACACACACACACACACACACACACACACACACACACACACACACACACACACACACACACACACACAAAGGCTATATACTTTGGCAGGGTGATGGATATGGGCTGTTGAAGGGATGGACAGTTCCGAGCTGAAACAGTAGGGTAAAGTCTTAGGTTTGAAATAAGTATTTCTTGAGGCTGGATTTAAAAATGTCATAAGTAGGCTTTTGGCAAAGGGAGAGGGGGAGGTCATTCCAGGTCGATGGACCATAAATAGAGAAAGAGAACAAGAACTGTGCTGGTGGCTTTTGCCTATAGCTCTTTGATGTCTGGATAATCTTTTCTCCCATGTTGTACTTCTCCATTGTGGCCCATAATGCGTCATGCCATACACGGTCAAATGCCTTTTTGAAATATATGAAGACATGGTACAGTTTCTGTTGGTGCTGGCTGTATTTCTCACACAGAACTCGCAGGTTGAATATCTGTTCTGTGATATGATCGTTCGATAGTTCTGGCATTGCTGTAGATTGCCTTTCTTGGGGAGCATGATGATGAGTGAATGGGTCCAAGATGCTGGCCACTCTCTGGTCTGCTAGATCTTGTTTCAAATTCTTGTGAGGATATCTATCACTGTTGCAAAAAGAGGCGGAAAATTTGCTGCACTAGTTGCTCTAGATAAGGATGCAGAGACAATAACCAACATCTTCAATGCACTGATGATGGAAATAGTCAACAAACTACTTGGCGAGCACCATCAGAAAACAACAACAATCGTGGACCACAGATAAAATCCTGAATATGCGTGATAAGCGATGTGACCTGAAAAGCGTCAAGTACACAACAGGAGCAGTGGAATACAGAGAAATCAACAAAAAGATCAAGAAAGACATGAAAATGTCCAAAGAAGAATGGATTGAGAAACAATGCTCAGATATACAAGAAAATGTGTCTAAGAACAACAGCAGAAGAACAAGATTCAGCGCTATATAAATTCCATACATTATTATTATTAAGAGCCAATCAAATTGTAAAGAGTTCACACAGCAGAATCAGGCAACAGTCAACAACACTGAAGACAAAGACAGGAACTGCCTCACAGAAGAAACAGATCATTAACAGATGGACAGAATACTGTTCAGAGCTCTACAACCATCAGACACAAGGTGACCCCAGCATACTTAGAAGTCAGGACCTGTCAGAGGATGATGGCACACCTTTTCTTCGTGAGGAAGTAGAGGCAGCAATCAAATCGCTGAAAAATGGGAAAGCTGCAGGCATTGACAACATCCCAGCAGAGTTGATCAAACACAGGGGGACAACAGCAATAGACATCCTCACAAGAATTTGCAACAAGATCTTGCAGACCGGAGAGTGGCCAACACCTTGGACCCAATCACTCATCATCATGCTCCACAAGAAAGGCAATCTACAGCAATACCAGAACTATTGAACGATCAGCCTTATAAGCCAATCCAGTAAAGTAATGTTAAAAGTCATCTTGAACAGACTAAAGCCGTGTGCAGGAGAGATCATCGCCGAAGAACAGGCAGGCTTTTTCCCAAACAGAAGTATCACAGAACAGATACTCAATCTGCGAGTTCTGTGCGAGAAATACAGCCAGCATAAAAACCAACAACTGCACCACGTCTTCATAAACTTCAAAAAGGCAATCCACCGTGTATGGCATGACGCGTTATGGGCCACAATGAAGAAGTACAACATGGGACACAAGATTTTTCAGACCATCAAAGAGCTATAGGCAAAAACCATCAGCTTGTTCAAAGCATGGTTGGAGAATGGTTCCATACCTCAATGGGTGTCGTCAAAGCTGTCTATTATTGCTTACACTATTTAATGTCTTCCTTGAGCGCATAATGACTGATAACTTAGAAGATCACACTGGCACAGTCAGTATTGGAGGACAGACATTCACCAACCTCAGGTTTGCTGATGACATCGACGCACTGGCAGGAAAGGAACAGGAACTAGCCAACCTAGTGTACCACCAGGACAAAACATCCTTCAGATACGGCATGGAGATCAGTGCCGAAAAGACAAAACTCATGACAACAGCTCCACAACCCAGGCACTTGACCACAACCTCCGCAAATCCGCAAATGGAGGGAACTGGTGTAACGTTTGTGACTGCAGTGCCCCTACGACCACGGAGGGGGTTACAGGAGCAGATGAGAGGAGATGAGATGTATTTAAAGTTATGGATGGTATCAATTTTTTTGTCATCTAAAATAATGTCAGTGCTGATGTCATTGGCACTAATCGTCATCAAATATTTTTTTCTACGCTGATCTGCATGCTATATGTCAAAGAGGCTTCATCAAGGTGATTTGCCAAGATAATCAGCTCTTGATCTTTAATCCAGCTAGGCTGTCGATATCGTCTTGTACATACACATGCAAAAGACGAAATATGTACATTAAATATCTTTAATTCAATTCAGCTGCTCTGAAATAGGGATGTGCCGGCTAAGGTTTGTAGTCAGTTTTCCTGCAGTTACCAGCACAGCAGAAGACCAGGCACTACACATACCCTCTGTTAAGGAACGCAGAGAAGAGACTTTTTTCATTCCTTGGCTTGAGCTCCCAGGTTCACCAATGGTAAGATTTTGCGTATGCAACTGTTTTAACCCATCTTTGAGGAAGTGGCATTCCGACTTTGGGGAGAGTGTCTAAACACCACACCAGTGTCCATGCATTTAAAAAAATTGTCATCCGTTCCTACTGGCACGAAATGGCTTTCTCTTCCTAAAGGCTGAATGGATTTTTTAATATGAGTGCAAGATGTTTGGCAAACGTTTACACTCTGGGTATGGCTTGTAGTCTCATCCGAAAGCAGTTTGGGGGAGCGGAGTCAGCACTGATGGTGTTAACTCCAGGGTAAAAATCCCTGATGGTGTTAACTCCAGGGTAAAAATCCCTGATGGTGTTAACTCCAGGGTAAAAATCCCTGTAAGGGGCGTCTCTGTGGTGGCTGGATCCCGGGCCGTCAGATCACGTGCACAACCTCTGACTACAAGACTCTCCCGTCCCCCGAATGTTGTCAATAAAGCCAGTGATGATTCAGTCTTTACTTTAAAATAATACAAAAGTAAACATTCTTACAATATACTTTAATCATATACTTTGTCAAAATATGATTGCAATAACGAAACATCCTCACTATAAGATGACCAGAAGAGAACATTGAACACTGAGCTTGTTCAGTGTACGTGAACTTTCGGCCACAAAACCAAACTGGGTCTTGGGGAAGAGAAGTACACGAACCATCACTGTATTCAGTCGGAAGCTTCTTTCTTACATCTTTGTACTTAAAATATTAAACAAAAATAGACAACATTGTCAATTTTCGTTTCGCACAATAATTTTTTTGTTTTTGTTTTGTTTTTGTTTAATGTCCATTGACTACTTGGTGATAAGGACACACCCGCATTCAAACCAACATCATCTCTCTCTCTCTCTCTCTCTCTCTCCTCTCTTTTCTCTCTCTCTCTCTCTCTCTCTCTCTCTCTCTCTCTCTCTCTCTCTCTTAATGTACGTATATTTATATTATGACAACTATCTACAGTAGTGTCTTACTGGGGAAGAATATATAATCTCAGCAACTGATGTTATGAACTGCTGAGAGTCATATAAAACTTCTTGAACAGTGGCATATTTTTTATGAATATCTATTCCTTTCCTTTTAAACAGGTCAGTTAGGATTGGGCAATGAAACAATAAATGGTCTTCCTTTGTATGTTATTGTTAAAAAACCTGTAGTTCACTGTTTTTGTTCACATTTTGGTGTAATGATAATAATAATATTAATAATAAATGGAACTTATATAGCGCTGTATCTTGAAAAGACAAATCAAAGCGCATGCATTCAACCTAATCTTACACAGTCTTGCAATCAATGATAAATGATCAATAGTTTAAACAAGCAGATATTTATAACCATGGTGCGCTGCAGACAAAATCTATGAAATAAAATTTCAATAGTCAAAAAGCACACACACACACACACACTCACTTAGGTCGTATACTTTAGCAGGGTGATAGGACATGGGTTAGTGAAGGTGGGAAAGCTCTGATATGAAACAGGAGGGAGGAAATTTTAGGTTTGAAATAAATATGTCTTGAGGCTGAATTTAAAAGTGTCATAACTAGGTTTCTGGCGAAGAGAGAGAGGGAACTCATTCCAGGTCGATGGACCCGAAATAGAGAAAGAGCGGCGGCCAACAGTGGATTGGTTGAATCTAGGTATTCGTAGGCACAAGGTATCTGCAGTAGAGCGGAGGGAACGTGAAGGAGTGTACAGGTTAAGACATTCTCAGAGGTAGGAGGGTGCAGTTTTGTGGAGACATTTGTAACAGAGGGTACTGATCTTATAATTTACTCTCTGTGGCACAGGCAGCCAGTAGAGAGATCGCAAGAGAGGGGTAATGTGCTCAGATTTTTTCTTTCTGAGAACTAGTCGAGCTGCCGAGTTTTGTATACGTTGAAGGGAGTGGATAGATGATGCTGGCTGACCAGACAAAAGAGAATCGCAATAGTCCAGACGTGAAAGAATGAGAGAAGTGACAAGTTTGGCTGTTGCATCAGTGGACAGGTACTTTCGAATTGCACTAATATGCCGTAATTGATAGTAGCACGACTGATAGGTCTGGGTGATGAATTTTTTCATAGACAGTGTGTTGTCGATAACAACACCTAGATACTTCACAGCAGTGGATAGAGGGACTGATGTATTGCCAAGTTCTATTGAAGCTGTTGTAATGGAAGAGAGTTTGTGTTTGGTCCTACGAGCATGGCTTCGGTTTTATCTGCATTTAGCTGTAATTTGTTCTGTGTCATCCAGTTTTGAATGTCTTCAAAGCAGCGGGCCATATTTGTCAGGAGAGAAGGTAGATTTTCAGGAGTAACACTGCTTTGAATCTGAGAGTTATCTGCATAAAAATGATGGTTGATTTGATGACGGTTTATTATATGTGACAGTGGGGCAGTGTAAAGAGTGAAAAGAACAGGGCCTAGAACTGATCCCTGTGGGACTCCGCATTCCAGTTTGGCAGGTATTGATTGAATCTTGTTTACTGAAACTGTCTGAAATAGGTCAGTAAGGTATGAATTAAACCAGGTGAGGGCTATGCCAGTAACACCGAACGTTTTTTGAAGACGGGAGAGGAGAATTGAGTGGTCTATAGTATCGAAGGCTGCTGATAAGTCGAGTAGAGTGAGAAGGGAGATTTTCCCTGAGTCAGAAGCGAGCAAAAGCGTGTTTAAAGTGTGTACTAGAGCGGTTTCAGTGCTGTGGTTGACGCGATAGGCAGACTGAAACTCAGGAAGAAGATTGTTGGAGAGAAGGTGGTTGTTGAGTTGTTTGAGAACTACTTTTTCAAGGACTTTAGAAATAAAAGGTAGATTGGAAACAGGTCTATAATTCTTCAGAATGTTAGGGTCAAGGTCATGCTTTTTGAGTAGAGGTGTGACTATAGCAGTTTTGAGAGCTGCTAGTGTAGCAAAGTATTCAAACTTGTTTGTGCAGTAGCTACTTAAAAACTGTAGGTTTCCATGGATTTAGTATGCATTTCTTTTTCATAAACGCTTTTGAATAATTTTAAGCATTATACTTTTCGTCTCTCGATGATCCACACTATTCCTTGATAACTGTAAATTTCTGGTTAAATACTCACAGAAAAGTCCCTACATTACAAACATCCAGTTGCAGCCACTTACTATTGAAACCCATTTTACATGATTCCTCTTTTAGGACCCTTGATTCTTCTTTTAGTTCTGATAACAGTTGATAAAAGTCAAACAATCGTGTGTGTGGTTTCATGGTAAATTATTAAACTGAAACCTACAAATGCTGGTACAGAAGCTATCTAACTCTTCGTGTAACCCTACATTTGGATCGGTGGTCTAGAGGTAACGCGCCTGTCTAGAAAGCGAAAAGTCCGGGTCGGAAGTGTGCGTGGTTCGTATCCCGTCTGGGCCCGAAACTTTC
>CM054138.1:7227345-7319845 GCA_028751875.1 Rapana venosa | reverse complement strand
GTCTATAGTGTCGAAGGCTGCAGATAAGTCGAGAAGAGTGAGAAGGGAGACTTTTCCTGTCAGAGGCGTGTAGAAGCGTGTTTAAGGTGTGGACTAGGGTGGTCTCGGTGCTGTGGTTGGTGCGATAGGAAGATTGAAAAAGGGGAAGGAGACTGTTTGAATAAAGATGGCTGTTGAGTTGTATCAGAGCAACTTTTTCAAGGACTTAAAAGATGAACGGTAGGTTTGATACAGGTCTATACATCTTCAGAGTGTTAGGATCGAGGTCTTACTTTTTGAGTAGAGGTGTGACTATTGCAGTTTTGAGAGCTGTTGGAAAAATTCCTGAAAGAAGTGATGAGGTTACTATTTTTGTGATTGTGGGTATAAGCTGTGGAAGGCACCGAGTGAAAAGAGAAGCAGGAATAGGATCAAGATCACATGATTTTATTGTCATTTCTTTCAGAATTGTCGCTATTTCTTTCTCGCTTTCTGGATGAAAGAAAAGGAGAGGAGTGCCAGAACATTGGGGGTCAGAAATGACAGGCTGAAAAAGAATCTGATCCAAACTAGAGCGAATGTTGCGGATTTTGTCAGAAAAGAATGCAGAAAATATAGAAGGAAGTTCAAAGTAGTCATAGATAGAAGGCAGAGGGCTAGTCTTCGCAGATCCAAGAAGAGTGGATGGGAGGGAAAAGAGAGCTTTCATAGACGTCACATCAAGAACTTGATAAGAGTAATACTTTGTTTTTGCTGAATGGATTAAGGTTTTGACTTTGTTGATTTGTTTACGAAGAAGCTGTTTGTTTATCTCAGTTTTTGTTTTTCGCCATTGCCGCTCTAGCTGTCGGCGTTTGCGTTTTGCGACCAGGATGACATGGGTGTACCATGGTGCACAGGTCCTATCAGGCAGGAAATGGTCAGTAGGAGGTGCATGCTCATCAAGAAGTTGGCTGAGGACGGTATTGTAGTGTTTAGAAGGGTCAGTATGGTCAGGGATTTGTGATAGACGTTCAGTAGCTTGGGAAAGAAAAGTTTGAATATGTACGGCCTTGAGGTTGCAACGGGTAATGCGCTTCTTCTTTCTGATAAGCTTTGCAATGTTGAGGAAGAAAAGAATGGCAGAATGATCGGAGAGTAGTTCGTCAGTGACAGATACAGACTTATGAATGAACATTTTTGAATGAACATTTTTATTGAGGGAAAAGAGTAAGCACAATGGTGGCTTTTTTCATTCAGCTCTCAGTCCAAAAGGTAAATCAATCAACCAAACTTTCAATTAAACAAACGAGAATAAAATGACTAAAGAATTAGGTAAAATGTAAACATGACCTCATGGGCGGAAGTAACACAGAGCTGCAAGATCTTACGACCAGACTTGAGAACAGAGCTGGAGCATATGGGATGGAGGTGAGCTCGGAGAAAAGTAAAGTACTTGTGAACAGCACGAGCAGCGCCACTGCTAAAATTTACATGAACGGCCAGCAACTGGAGGAGGTAGACGCTTTTAAATACCTTGGCGCTACACTCACAAAGGACGGGCGATCGACGACAGAAATCAAAGTCAGACTAGCCATGGCAACATCTTCCATGACAAAACTCACCACCATATGGAAAAGTAAAGAGATCAGTTTCCCAATCAAACTAAAGCTCTACAAAGCCCTAATTCAGACTATTCTGCTGTACGGAAGTGAAACCTGGACATTGACTGCTGAAACAGCAAAGCAAATCCAGTCATTTGAAACAAAATGCCATAGAAAACTGCTGGGCATATTCTGGAGAGAACGAAAGACCAATGAATTTGTCAAGAGTCAAATAACACGGCTGGCAGGTCCACAGGAACCCCTTCTCACCATCGTCAAGAAGAAAAAGCTGACATGGTTCGGCCACGTCACCGCCACAACACTCTGCCAAAAACAGTACTGCAGGGAACACTCGAAGGTGGAAGAAAGAGGGGGAGAACAGAACAAGTCATGGATGGACAACATCAGAGAATGGACCAGGATGAATGACTCGGCACTACTGCGCAGAGCCGAGGACCGAGATGGATGGAGGAGACTTACCACGGCATCGTCTTTCGTGTCTCCTCCACGACCGCCAAGGTCACGGGACTGATGATGATGATGATGAAACATGCATAAACAAACAGAATAGAGGTAGTTGGATACACAGGACAGATATGAGAGAGATGGAGGGAGAGAGAGAGAGAGAGAGAGAGGAGGGAAGAGGAGAGAGAGGAGAGAGAGAGAGAGAGAGAGAGAGAGGATGGAGAGAGGGGATGAATAAATGAATGAATGAATGATCTTATTTGAGAGAGAAGGGGAGGGAGGTATGTGCAGTATTTATCATTATTAGTTTATGTAGAGGATAAGACAAAAGGGAAAAAAAAGAACAGGAAGAGAGTAAGAGGAGGAAGAATAAAAGAATGAATAGGTTGAAAGAGGAGGAAAGGGGAAGGAACATGGAAACATAGAGAACTATAATTTATGCAAGTTACAACACCTATAAATATCAAATGAACAAAATCATAACACACATGAGAATACAAGGTTTCATCACATAGCAGAAGTATAATGCACCTACCAAAACATTTCAGTGAGACAGAAATGCTTTACATGGAGAGACAGCTAGACGAGGGGTGAGAGGGGGAGGGGGAAGGGAAGGGGAAGAAGGAGAATTGGAAGAAGAATTGCGAAGAAGAAGAAGAAGAAGAAGAAGAAGAAGAAGAAGAAGAGAGAGAGAGAGAGAGAGAGAGAGAGAGAGAGAGAGAGAGAGAGAGATAGAGATAGAGAGAGAGAGACAGAGAGAGATAGAGAGAGAGAAAGAGGAGAGAGATAGAGAGGACAGAGAGAGATAGAGAGAGAAAGAGAGAAGAAGAGAAGAAGAGAGAGAGAAACAGGAGACAGAGACAGGACATAGGTCAGGACAAGCAGACAGCCAGACAAACAGAGAGACAGAAACTAGAGGGGAGGGGGATAGAAAGAGGAGAGGACGAGAGAGAAGCAGGAAGTGGCAAGAATAAGAAAGGGACAGACAGTTGGGGAGGGAGGTGGTTAGGAGCAGACATACACACTTTCGCCGATTGAAAATGCATGGCATAATTAGTTAGTGGCTTTACAAAGTAAAATACCATATAATCAAGATAGTGATACATTATTCATAAGATGCACATGGTACACTTTTCTAAAAACAGAAACACTGTTAGTGTTATGGAGGCTAAGGTTAGAAATTCCATTCCATAATGAACCACCGGAATATGTGAGACTGGATTTAAATAAGTCAATTCTCGGAAGTGGCACCATTGTCTTATGGGCATGACGATTGACATTTATTACGAATGTATTTTGAAGCAAGGGGGGAGCTAAACCAGACATGATTTTAAACATAAACACGGCCTTAGTTTGCTTAAGCTTGGATCTTAATGGAAGAATTCAAGTGTTCTGTAGTCAGAGATAGTTAATGACGAAGATTTTAAAAGAACAAGCTTTAAAGCTCGTCTATGCATACTAAACAATGGCTTTAGAACATGTGCACTAGCCGAGTCCCAAATCGTTGAAGCATAATTCCCATTGGATATGATGTATGCATTGAAAAACATTTTCCTAGCGTTTAGGTCCAAAAATGTTTTATTTTAGATAACTGATATATACATTTTGATATGTTTTGCACAAGGCTGAGATGTGGTATATCCAAGAAAGGTTGTTGTCAATTGTAATACCAAAAATTTTGTGATGATCTACTTCATCAATTTTGTTATTGTTTATGTATATTACCGTAATATTGTTGGGGAGATTTTGCCGTTTTTGTCGAGTTGTTATAATTAAGTGCTTAGTTTTTTGGGGATGAAGACTCATATGATTTAGCTCTGACCACTTAAGCAAGCGATATATACTTTCTTGTAAAGCAGAAGAAACTTCAGTCAACTGAGAATGACAGGTATGGATAGTTGTATCATCTGCAAATAACTCGCATTGTGTGTTTAGAGATAAGGGTAAGTCATTTATGTATACAGAGAAAAGAACTGGTCCTAAAACAGATCCCTGGGGGTTCGTTTACCAGTTGGGAAAGAGAGTGATTTGATAAAGAAAGAGAAAAACGCTTGACATCAGGAGAAGACTGGTTGTCGAAGTGAATGTTTAAGTCACAAGAATAATAAATTTCTTGGGAGAGAGACTGCAATGGTCAAGGAGTGACTGAAACTCTTGGTGAAAAACTGAAGATGTTAAATTGTTTCTGCGGTTGGGAGGTGGACGGTAAAGGCAACAGAAAGTAATAGAGTGGCCAGGTAAGTTGAGGTTGAGTTCACAGACTTCGAAAGATTCCGGTGAAAAAGGAAGAGAGTGACAGATAGAAAGAGCTGGATGCAGAGTGTCTTTGTGGACGATGGCAATGCCACCTCCATGGGAGAGTCGGGGGAAAGAAAGAGTTTTGCAGCCAGGTGGCGTCAGCTGTTTTACCTTTGGTTCGTGACCTAGTGGTTTTAGCCAAGTTTCTGTAAGAAAGGTTAGATCTATGTTGTGTTCAGATATGAAATCAGAAATGAAATCGTCTTTACCATCAGAGCAGACAGATTGCGCGTTAAGAAGACACACCTGGAGAAGGTTTGAAGGAGGCTGAGAGGTTGGAGAAGACAGTGGTGAGTGACTATGACTATCAGAGGAAGAGGATGAGGGTGATGGTAGGGATGTATGCAGTGGGAGAGCAGACAGAAGTTTGGGTGGTGAGTCAGGTGGGGAACATGGTAAAAGAACTGGGTCAGACAGGGGATTTCGAGTCTCAAGAAAATCATTACACACACCAGGGACAGAACAGTTAGAGTCACAAACAAAGAATGAAGCATCTGGAGAACAAGAAAGTGAAGCAGTGTTGTGGCTGGTGACAGTTGTTGTGGTAGTGATGTCGGAAGTGAGGATGGAAGCAGAGGTAGGGGAAGCACCTGCAGTCGATGACGTATCCCTGCGCGTGTTCTTCGTCTGGTTTTCCGGCGGTAGATTCGAAGGTTTACAATATGTTCTTTGAGTCCATTTTGCATGTGGTGAAACCCAGTGAGGAAAAAGCTTTCAAGTCTGTAACGGCTAGAGACATTGCGGTGGAGTGACAAAGACAGGGCAGTGGTGGAGAGGGTGGTTTTGGATCGTGAATCACGTGCAAATGTGCACGCTGCAGCAGGGTCACAGTACAAAGGGTCACAAGGACCAGCGCGATCCGGTAAAACACAAATCATCAATGAAAATTTGCAGAAAATGATTATCAAACGAAGAAAAATTATACATTGAAATAATAAGTCAAAAGTCAAACAATACTAAAGAAAACTGCTCTGACCGCAGGGCTCCAGGTGCTGTCACAAACACAAAGATACAAAACTTATACAGAAAGACTTCCAGGAAACACACCAACTTCACACTTTAAGGGCGACACACACACAACACAGACACAGCACACACACACACACACACACACACACACACACACACACACACACACACACACCACACACACCACACACACACACACACACACACACACACACACACACACACACACACACACACTCACACCACACAGCCGCCATGCGCAAAGGTAAACAATCCCAGTATCTGAAACACAAAGAAAGCATCAAAGGTATGGACAGCAATTTTGTTTTCTTGTTAACACAACTATCTTAGGGAGAGGGGGATGTCACGGCTGCCGCCCGGATCCCTGCAGGAATCCGCACATAGACAAGACAGGTCATTGTCAAAGGAAAGGGAGCTCAATCCGTCCAGGCATGACTCAGCACTACACAAGCCAGGTGAAACAATACTTTATTACAACTCAGTCATACCCACAAATAATATCATCCTACTAGCTAAACATCACGCTATTCCCACTCCTCCCAGTTCCCTAATCCAACTATCCCCCTTAACAATAAATTAACTACTTAATGAAGAAACAAAAAACTCATCCTTCCATCACAGTCTAACGCACTCATTGACACACATGCTCCTCCCAGAACCATTTCCACTCACATCCCACCTCCCCACGATGGACAAGTTTCATTCAGGGAGAGGGAGGGGGGTAGAGGGACCTGAGGGCAACCTAGCTGTAATGGTGTCACTTGCCACGGTTGGATAGCGGCAGTCCTCGACTGGCAGATCAAACACCCCGCCTAGTCCCCAGGCTGTAGGGTTTCTTTTGCTTAGGCGAGGCTGCCAGTGCTCCTCTAGAGGTCGTCAGGTCACTTCTGCACGCTGCCAGATTTCCAGCACAGATTTCTAGCGTAGCTCACCTAGCTGGTGTATGCAGGGATGTTCATGGCCACTGGCGATACACTGACTTCGGGTCTCTCGCTTCAGCTGAGAGTTCAGCTCCCAAGCATTCTCTCCAGCTTACCATCAACCAGTCGCACATGGAACACATCAGAAGGAGAACTGAGGTAGCTGTGTGCACCCTTGCCTCTCGATCAATAGGAATAACACACCCGCACAGCCACAGTCGCTTGCAGGGTCTTATCTTCGGGCGGTGAGGGTTTTAGAGGTAGAGTACAACCTGCAGTCTCAAACTATCATCACAGATTCAAGCCCGTTAGCATTACCTGATGGTGTAATCTGCTAGGGCGATTGTTTGTGCATACACTCTTGCCTCGCTTGGTTGAGGTTCGCCTACCCACTATCCTCATCTGGTCCGCACTGTGACTATACCTAGGGGGCTATTTCCTTTAGTGAAACACCACTCACACAAAGGACAGAGCTCGGGCCCTTGCGGCTTCTCCTACCCGCCTATAATACAAATCTGGGTGAATTTAAAATAGCATACCGGCACATGCTGCATGCCAGCGGGGTCAAGAAACTAAAGCCTACATCTACACACAGGGATGGGGTGCCTACAGATGAGGGTTGAGGACCCTCCGTCAGTCCCCCGAAGTCCTCGATTCCTCCTTCATGATGGAGATCGCGGTGGGGTGGTAAGGGGTATGAGACATGGTGGAGGTTGATCGGTGACAGGGGACAAACAAAACGAACATGCCAGTAACAGTCACACACAAGAAGCACTCACATGGAAGAATGAAGGAACATCGGCTGTTGTAAGCTTCCCTTGGCAGTGATTTGTAGTCCAAGAAGTTTTGTTTTGGTTTGTTACATCGTCTGACCGTTTGATGTCAAAATCTGCCGTAAGTTGGGCATGTGAAAGATACAGAGCCTTCTTTCCTTCTTTCTTTTGCTGTCTCATCTTCTGTGATGTTCTTGTTCTGCTGTCTCCATGCTACTCACTTCAATCTCGCCTGCACAGCCATGCTCAGATTTATGTCCCATCCTCGGGGTCGAAAGTTCACAGGGAACCCATTAATATCAGGCCGCCATGGGGCGACCAGCCAGAGGGACCCTGCTGTGCTGCTGGATCACTTTGGTGGTGGTCAGTGGCACCTGTTCTGAGCTAACATACACATGACACCACCTATTTACCCCCCAACTATTGACAGTATTCGCTCAGTCACGGAGCCAGACTGAGTGACTCGCCAACTCCAGGTGGTGACCACAACAGCGTCCTTCTCCCATCCCTGTGAACTTCCAACCTCAAAGGCCTTGACACAAATTCACCACAGGCACAGAAGTGTATAAGGAAACCAAATCTGAGGTCACCATGAGACCAGAGCATCTGGGGCCACTGAGTCAGAGGCAGTTACTTTATTTTACTTGATAATCAATTATAAGGATGATGAAGTAATGATGCTTCTAAGCATGTGTATGTGCTTTGAGACTACTTGACAAGGTTCTCCTCTACGCTTACTATCATAATTTATACCAGCATCAACTAGACCCGAGAGATACAGACACAGGCAGTGTTGGTCAGGTAATGTGAGCAACATTCTCAAACTCGCATCCATAAAATGGATGAAGCCCGACCGGGTGGTTCCCGTCTTCCCAGTGAGCCCACATCAACTCTCTCTGTGTAGGAGCCGGCCAGAGTCGGAAAAATCCCTATGACTCTTATGTGATTCGAATCCGTGACTTTCCAGTCAATAAACTAAAGCACTAACCACTGCGCCATGATGTCTGGTAAGCCTTCTTTCTTGTCTTAAGTACAGACAAGCACCATAAGTTCGCTTCTCACTGAACACCTCGAGAGCTTGTTGTCTTAATTTTTCAAGTAAGGTGTGTTGGAAAAGTTCACTCTGGCTAGGTCCATGCCTCTCCATGTAGCAAATTGCATGCTTGGAATGTTCGTTTCGGCAGCTTTAGCTACTCTATTCTTAAAAATCCCCCCATGGTTTGTCAGTATAAACGAATCCCCACCGTTTGAAAATTTGGTGGTAGGAATTCCCTCTTTCTATCCCTCTTTTTCCTTTTGCCTTGTTCATTTTATCCTTATTAAGTCTTTCTTGTCTTTTTTCTGCCTTCTTGGTCTATTCTGATTTCGCCCACAAAGACTTAAAAGATATCATTTATCTCTCACGCCATAGTCGGATCCATTATCATATGGCAGACAACAATAGTTGCTATTTAAACTTTCCACTTCCACAAAGAGGAAGAATCTTACAGGGAAGAGGGACGGTCTTTATCTGCGTGCTAGATGCTATGTCTGTAACCACACATTGGGAGTGGGTCAGATCTGAACGCGTCTGGCAGAGCTCATGTTACGAATCTTACAAGTAGTGCTGGAGGGGAGGGGAGGGAAGGGGGCAGCCGCTCTGTCAGTCACGCCTACTCTTGCCTCCCTGACCCGTACCCTGGGCTGGAAGCTGTAGGTTTAAGAGATAATAATAAGATAATGATAATAGTATAATAATAATGTAACAATATTATGGATTTTGATATTTCACTGCATCTTGTCAAGCAAACAAATCAGCTTAAAGTTATATTTTGGGATGTGACCATGCATATGTCTTACAACATTAATGAGGGCATGAGTTTGGTTCCAGGACTAGGCAGAGGGAAGACAGGTAGAAGCAGAAGAGCATCTGGTGGCCATGACCTGAGCCTGGCCTGGTCCCTCACACAGTGTAGCAGGTCAAGGTCTACATCTCCTTGTCAGAAGCGTGCCTTGGACCTGAGGCCCCCTGTTGGACAGTATTCCCTGAAGTCTTCAGACTGGGAAGAATGGCATCATAGCTGCAGCTCTCTGTGGCAGACAAGTGTATAAGAAAGATTGTTGCATGCATACAACGTAAAATCTAAAGGAGGATAAAGTAGAATTCTGTCATATCTGATGATTAAAGATTGGTATAGTGGAATAAGAGATCAGAGCAAGCGTAACCACACAGCTGAAGACTCTATAGGTAAAAGAGCCTATCTGGGAAGTCCACATATTCTCAGAAACCATGCAGCCCAGATTCAAAGTCAATGTTGCGATTTGCTGAGCTAGTTCTCCTAGGCTGTTATGAATTAGACAGTCACTCAAACTATTGCCAGGAAACATCAGTCTAACTGTAAACTACCCTGTGAAGTTTCCAACAGCATCCTCTAATTTCTGGTAAACATACAGCACATACCATCAGTTCAATGAATTTACAATTCAAATGTTAAAAAGCAAGTAAAGCAATGACAGGAAACAGTATTGCTTTAAATGTAAATATTAAAAAAAGAAAAGAAACAGCTCTCCTTGCTCTTTTGAAATTGAGTACTAGATAGTATTAATCTTCTTGAAGTCATTACAATCATATATGATACAATAAAGACAGGACCATTTCTGAAGGATTATGTTTTTACCTTGTATGAGTTGATGTTAATTCTAGTTAACAAAACAATACAATAACAGGTATGAGCCATGCACAATATCAAAAGGCCAGTCAGTAAAATATTTCTTCCATTTTGATTCATATTTGTCATAGTTTCATTCAACATTGACTGGGAATTCACATCAAGCCTGTCATCTTAGAAAATATTCCCTTCTGACACATTAATCATCACCATCAACTCAGGTTGCCTAGAAATATTTATCAGTGTTTACATAGATAATCTATAGTGAAAAACAACTGGCTTTAAATTTAGTTTCATAGATTAGTCTCTTGAAACAGCGGTTTGAACTAGCACCATCCCTTAACATCAAATGTGTTGGTGTGAAAAACAACACAATGCAACCATTAACACCAAATATGATTTTGTAAAATAGAGCACATGCACAGTAACATCAGTTGTTTTCATCATGAATCATCCAAATATTTTTCTCATAAATTTTTATTTCAGTAGAACTTAGCATTGACCACATCAGATCCTGCAATGAACTTTAGACTCTGAAGGCTGAGATTCCAGCTCACCATAGGTACAGAGGTGTATGGAAAACCAAAACTGAGGTCACCATGAGACAAGAAAAACTAGTTCCATGGAGTCAGAGACAGATTTCTTTCATGACATGATGGTTGATGGTTATGATGTAAGAATGCAAGGGCACCTGCTTTGGGATTGCTTGACTTGGCAATAATCTGTGCTTCCAAAACAAAGATATCCCAGTGTCAAGCAGAACTGAACAACGACTCCCAGACTCCCTCAAGAGTTTGTACAGAGTTGGGGCAGACTGTTGTCTAGAGTGTAGTAGCTCAATGCTTCCAAAAACACCCAGCATGATACAAAGCAGCTGTAGAAACAAACTTTAAAACGGCTCAGTCATAACACATGAAAAATCAACATTCAATCCATTTGACCAGCTAGTATAACCAACCCCCTCTTTCCCAGCCTGGTCTCTTAACCCAGTGCTCCCTCCTAGCCAGAGGGGCCCTGCACTGCTGCTGGGTAACGTTGGTGGTGTTCAGTATAGCCTGGTCTGAGCTAACATACACAGAACACCGACTACTAAGCCCCCTGATAATGCCAGTAATAGCTCAGTGGCAGAGTCAGACTGAATGAGTCACCCACCCAACGTGGTGATTGCCACAACATTGCTCCAATGACTGTCCCCATGAACCTCCAACCCCAAAGGCTTTTGACAGAAACTCACCACAGGCACAGTAATGTATGGAGAAACTAAATCTGAGGTCACCATGGGATCAAAACTGGGGCCACCAATTCAGAGGCATTTTTTTAAAATTGCATAATGATCAATGATGATGGGTAAGATGATATTATGGCAGTAATATTAATAATAATGTATGGAATTTATATATAGCGCTGAATCTTGTAAAGCAACAAATCAAAGTGCTCAGATGACTTTTTTTGGCGTGTGTATGCGGTTTTTAGAATTTTGTCATCTGTTCCCACCGGCACACAATGGCCTACTCTTTCGAACAGCGGAACAGGATTTAACATGTGCGCAAGATGTTCTGCATGCGTTCGCACACGGGGCCTCGGTTTATAGTCTCATCCGAAGGACTTTTACATATAGTTTGCCTCTTTTGATTTTCTCTTGTTGCCAAATTTATAATAACAATTGAAACCTGGTATAAATAGCTACAGGAAGTTAAGAAATATTGTAGAGAAAGAAACTTCTAGAATAAGATAAATCAATTGGCCTTTTATTATCATCTATAAACGAAATAACAGAACTTGATAGATACGAAATTCAAGCAGTAAGTGCAGAATATAAACTCACAGATCTACAGAGTGCAAATACTTGTTGGTTTCTTCCCTCATACCAGTATCTGATAGGATTGATAAGCAGTTCCAGGGTAAGAATGCTGAATGAAGACAAAATGTAAAGAAATGACAAGGGCATCTGAAAAAATGCAATATATAGCTAATAAAACTTAAGACATATTTTTGTGTGTGCCTGTTTCTGAAAGCAAAGTTGCCACGAGATTTAAACGAAACCGGCGTATTAATTTTATTCTAAACAAAGGACAGCAAAAGAGGTAAAGTACTTAAGTGGCATAAACTAAAGCTTTTTCAATCTTTGTGTGTGTTCAAAAGATTTGACAGAGTTGGGATCATGGTAGAGAGTTTCCTGGATCACTCTACAGGCACCTGGACTTTTCCTTCAGTGAACACTGCTCAGCTTAGTTTGCTGCCTAATGCCTCTCATGGCTGCCAAGTGATGAACTGGAGTCAGATGGAGTATATGCCGTGGGACAACCCAGACAACATTGTCAGTGAAGAAGTGGAGAAAATTGTTTGGAGAATCAAGGTCTTTGCTTTGGTAATCCTGTTTCTGATTGGTGGACCAGGTAACGTCATCAACATGGCGGTGTTCTACAAACAGGGCCTGAGGGATCGTGTCAACCTGTGTCTCTTTGCTCTGGCCTTAGCTGACCAAATTAGCCTTGTTACAGCAATGCTTCATTATGGTGAGCAATTTTATCTGCAGTTTACTACTAAAGAAATAATTGGTCCCATGTTGACATTTGTTACAAATAATCGTTTCACAGGTTTACTTGGATCTACTCATGTGTCTCTGGTCCTGTCTGCAATCATTGCCAGTGAGAGATGTCTCTGTGTCCTCTACCCTCTCAAAATCCAGGTGATGATGCACACCAGAACCATGGCTGTTATCATTTTTATTTTATATATTGTGCTCATTGGTTTATACACCATTGTAGCTTTTCGATTTCAAGTGGGATGTGTGTTCAATCCGATATCAGGCACAATTACAAAGGCAGCTGTTCATGGTGAGTTTTACACAAAGCACAAACAGTTCATCAACCATCTGGATGGTTTTTTGTTTGCTGTTTGTATACCAACAACATCAGTGATGGTTGTGATGACAACAACGATAATCACTGTTGTGAAACTTCGTCAGATTGTGACATGGCGTGCTGGAACAACCTCGTCCCTCTCTCCACGTGAAATAGCCCTGACCAAAATGCTGGTGGGCACTTCCATTCTGTTCCTGGCTTGCACTGTTCCCAGGTCAGCTTTTCGCTTCAGCTGGCTCTTTCTTCCCGAAATGAATGCAGGGCAACGCCATCACAATTTTTATTTTACATCTGTGTGGTTTATTGAAACCAATGCCTACATCAATGCCAGCCTCAATATCATTGTGTATTACTGTATGGGGTCTCGCTACAGGGAAACTGTCAAGTCTTTGTTTGTCAACAAGAAACGACCAGTCCAGCAACAGAAACCATGAAGTCTTTACATGCTATATTATCATGTTATAAATGCATTTTTAAAATGTTGCTTTAAGAAGTTATGGCAATAAAACTATATATATTTTATATTGTGTGTGTGCATGAGTGTGTGTGTGTGTGTGTGTGTGTGTGTGTGTGTGTGTGTGGTTGTTAATTGTGTCAGCTCTTTTACTCTGCTATACTGTTAGTGGTTATCTATCTATCATTTAAGACCTAAGTACCATATGAAAGTCATCCGGGATATTTAAATTGAATGTGTTGTGATGGCTGGCTCATCTGGCCGAGGGGTCTGACCAGGTCTGGTCTGCTTTGTGCTGGCTCTGACAGACCCAACGGTCAGCCGGGCATGTGTTTGGCTGGTCATAGTGTTAAACAATTCTCATCATAATTATTTTATTTTATTCTTTTACATCAGGATAATGGAATAAGAACTTATGTGCTTTTTTACATCCAGTCCCCGGTGTATACAGTTTTGTAAATTCTGAAATCTGTTCCCACCGGCACCCAATGACCTACTCTTACGAAAAGCGGAACAGGATTAAACGTGCGTTCGCACACGGGGCCTCGGTTTATAATCTCATCCGAAGGACTTTTGGGGAGAGTGGAGTCTGCACTGATGTTAACTTTAGGGGAAAATATCCCCTTGAACGGGAATCTAACCCGGGTTGTCAGATTGCGAGCGCAATATTCTAACCACTAGGCTATCCCGTCCCCCATTTTTTAAAAACTAGTCGAGTGGGTTAGGCCAAAATATAAACCTTAAAACTCACTCATCAGTCATTGATACCACCTGTATTGTATTGTATTGTATTGTATTGTATTGTATTGTTTGATTATCACTTTAAGTCAACGGCAGATTTATCTGCGTGAAATTCGGGTTGCTCTCTTTCAGGAGAGCGCATCACTACAAGAGCAGCACCACCCATTTTTTCCTGTCTGTATGTGTATTTGTTTTCCTATCAGAGTGCCTTTTTTCTACAGAATTTTGCAAGGAACAACTCTCCTGTGTCGTGGGTTCTTTTATGTACATTAAATGAGTTGTGTGCACTAGAACTCATTTTATCATCTCATCCAAAAGACTAGCACCCAGACCGCTACTCATAGTCTAGTGGACGGGGAAAAGTTTTGGCACAAACAGGGGTGGTTCACATCCCATTTGAAACCTGGGTTTTTCACTTCCTAGGCAGGTGTATGACCTCTAGACCACCGATCCACCTGTGGCCAGCATGAACATATCATCTGGCTGTGCAATGTTAGGTAAGCATAGTTTTTATCCATAGTAAGCTCTGACCACACAGGTTTTAAAATCCCAGTGGAAAAAAATAGTCTAAAGCCAGAGTAATGTTACAAATAAGGCAGAGAGAAATAAAAGAAGTAATGTGAAGTAATGTGAAACTCTAAAACTTGCAATGTTTACAGTATACTTGTCTTTCCCTGTGGGATGACACACATCATCAAATGCTAAGCAATCCTAAAGGGTCAGCTGGGTCTCTCATCTGCTCCGGTAACCCCCTCTGGGGTCGTAGGGGCACTGCAGTGATGAACATTGCACCAGTTGGCTCCATTTGCAGTGGTTGTAGGTAAGTTGTAGCGAAGCTCTTCCCAGCCCATTCAGTGATGTTATCTGTCCGTTCTTCTTCGGCCTGCCTCGCCTTCTCCAACCCTGCACTGTTCCTTGCAGTATGGTCTTGGAGAGCTCATCTGATCTTGTCATATGTCCATACCATCTGAGCTCCCTTTTCTTGACTGTGGTCAGCAGGTCTTCGTAGTGCTTTACTTGTTGGGCGATGGTTTATCAGACTTCGTCATTGGTGATGTGGTCCATGTATGAAATGCCAGGAAGACCTGCATTCAGTGTCCAGGATTCGCATGCATACAGATATGTGGAGATGACCAATGCATGCAGTAGTTTGACCTTCGTCCTGAGGGAGATATTTTGGTCTTTCCAGGTGGTCTAGAGCTTCACCATTGTTGCTGCTGTGTAGCTATTTCGAATGTCATCAGCGCCTGGGCTTTATCACAGTTCTTGATTAAACCATTGACATTGGGGGCAACAGCAAAGTGAGAGGCTGTACGACCAGTGGCTTTCCCACTCATGGATTTCCACTTTACAGCTTAGTCTTTAGTGATCGACTATGACTCTCTGACTAGGAGGCTTGACTTGCACAGTCCTTATGTGCTGCAGCCCTGGGGGATGGTTGGCCTTTGGAGAACATCTTCAACGCTGACTGTCCTTATGCCCACTTGGCCGAGAGAGAGAGAGGATGTACTGTGGGCAAGGCATCTCCACTATAATCAAATTTCTGCTCAATTTCCGAAACAGCAGCTGCCTCATCTGCTGTTTTGGAGGTCATCGTCGAACACGACGGACTAACATACGTAGCTCTTTCGAGGATTTCGGTCTTTGAACCATCATCAGTAATAATAGCTCCAAGGTACTTGAAGTGATCTACAACCTCAAGTTCTTTTCCACTGACTGTGATCTTTGTAGTGATTGGCTGGGCACTGTTTGTCATGAGTTTTATCTTTTCAGCACTGATCTCCACGCCATATCTGGAGGATGTTTCATCCATGTGGTACACTAGTTAGCTAGTTCCTGTTCATTTCCTGCCAGTCCGTCGATGTCATCGGCAAACCTGAGTGTGGTGATTGTCCGCTCTCAAATACTGACTGTGCAAGTGTGATATTCTAAGGCATCAGTCACTATGCGCTTAAAAGGAAGATATTAAACAGTGTCAGAGATAAGAGACAGCCTTGACAGACACCCATTGAGGTATGTATCCATTCTTTAACCGTGCCTTGGACAAGCACTGTGCTGGTGGCTTTTGTGTATAGCTTTTTGATGGTATGGAGGATCTTGTCCCTTGTTGTACTTCTTCATTGTGGCCAATAATGTGTCATGCCATACACAGTCAAACGCCTTTCTGAAGTCTATGAAGACTGGTACAGTTTCTGTTGGTACTGGCTGTATTTCTCACACAGAACTGACAGGTTGGATATTTGTTCTATGGCACTTCTGTTTGGGCGAAAGCCTGCATGTTATTTGGTGATGATCTCTTCTGCCGGTGGCTTTAGTCTGTTCAAGATGACTTTTAACATTACTTTACTGGCATAGCTTATGAGGTTGACAGTTTGATAGTTCTAGCATAGCTGTAGATTGCCTTTCTTGGGGAGCATAATGATGAGTGAATGAGTCCAAGGTGCTGCCACTCCCTGGTCTGTCAGATCTTGTTGCAAATTCTTGTGAGGATGTCTACCACTGTTGTCCCCCCCCCGTGTTTGATCAGCTCTGCTGGGATGTTGTCAATGCCTGCAGCTTTCCCATTTTTCAGCGATTTGATTGCTGCCTCTACTTCCTCACGAAGAAAAGGTGTGCCATCATTCTCTGACGAATCCTGACTCTAAGTACACTGGGGTCACCTTGTGTCTGATGGTTGTAGAGCTCTGAACAGTATTCTGTTCATCTGCTAATCATATCTGTTTCTTCTGTGAGGCAGTTTTCGTCCTTGTCTTTGATGTTGTTGATTCTTGCTTGCTTCTGGTGTGTGAGCTCTTTCAAATTTTGATAGGCTCTTCGTCTGCTGTTCATAGCCAAATTTTCTTCCATATCTGAGCATTGTTTCTCAATCCATTCTTCTTTGGCCCTTTTCATGTCTTTCTTGATCTTTTTGCTAATCTCTCTGTATTCCGCTGCTCCTGTTGTGTACTTGGCACTCTTCAGTTTACTTTGTGTATCACATATATCCAGGATTTTATCTGTGGTCCACGGTTTTTTGTGTGTGACGTGTTTGCCAAGTAATTCTTTTGCTGTTTCCGTCATCGCTGCATTGAAGCTGTTGGTTATTGTCACTGCATCCTTATCGAGTGTAAGCAGTGCATCAAAATTTCTGCCTATTTTTGCTTGGAAGGATTTTGCGATGGTAACGTCCTTCAATCTTTCTAGAGTGAATTTTAGCCTGATGTTTGGCTGGGTAGAGATGCAGTAATGGCAAAAATACATAGAGTGCGTTTTTGGACGAGCCGTTATCATCAACCAGGGAAAATTGTACTCTTGTTTCAATTGCTTGAGTATTATTTTCACTTGATTTGTAAATTCTATGAACATCTGTATTTTTTCTTTCAGCAAAAGAAACCGGGTTGACTATCTTCTTTCTCATAAATCCATCCGTTATAATCCACTGTCGAACTTAGAAAATAATTGCAGCAGGTTTGATCCATCTTTCATTATTGTGTAATACATACTTGCTACAATACATTCAATTATTCAAGATCTGAATCTTTGTCTAACCCCTCATTAAAATCTGTTCTTCTTCGTTGTTCTTCTCCTGTTTTCTTCCCTCTGACTTTGCACACCAACTTCATACACCAGAGTGTACAAATGCATCATCGCACATCAGCCAATGCTAGTGTCAAGACTTCAGAACCTTCTACCAGACTGCAAAATGTGTCACTGTTGCCCACAAAAGAGACCCCTCTGTCATTCAGAGTTGTTAGAAAGCCAAGTTTGTCAGGGATTCCCAAGGAGACATAAACAACTGCTGCAGCATCTACTTGAGTAAGATAGCCCCTCAAATGCGTATTTATGTAAAAAATTGAAAATATATCTAACAAAATGATATTTTCGTTTAGTTATGAGATATCTAGTAAGCAAATATGTCTGTTTATATATTGTCCTTTTTATGTGCAGTATACACTCAGCAGATGTAAAAGAACACATGGCAACGAGAAGTTTTCCTGGTAAAATTTCTGAAAAAACCCACTCTTATAGGAAAACAAATGCATATAGCAGACAGGAAAAAGTATACATGAAAATGGGTGATGCTGCTGTGGTGTCCACGTGTTATCAGGCGGGGGAGCACCAAATTTCACGCATATGTGCCTGCATGATTGAACCAGGTATACAATACAACAAAGTGCAAGAGAATACAGGGCAGTAGAGTACCACACACTGCTATTCCACACAACACATTCTGATGCTTTCAGCATATGCTCAAAGTTTTGTTTTTGTTCCTCGGCCAAAAATTCCCCAATGGTGAGACGTTTTGCGTATGCGACCGTTTCTTCAACCGTTTAGGTAGCTGCAATCCAAATTCGGGGATGTTAATTGATAATATGCTTACTGTATGTAATGCTTAGTATGTTGCAGTGTCACATCATTTCCGTGGCTTGAAGTCTTTTCGTTGGAAGTACCACTCACTGTCAGAGCCCATGTCCAACACGCCTACAGGCAGAAAGAATACAACAGTGCATGCAGAATTCTTATCGCAGTTTTGTAGAGAGGTTTTTGGGTATTCTTCCACCGAGGTATCAGTCTGGGCGTTGCTGTTTTGCTGCCTTTGAAGGGAGTTTCCCCTGTGGAGATACCGTGGGCCTGTCAGAATAAATAACATCCCCCCCTTCTGGAATTTCTGTGCTAGGAACCCCCCCTTTTCTATCCTTCTCTTTGCTCTTGCACTGTTCCTTTCCTTCCTGTCTCCTCCTTCTTGTCTTTTTCTCGGCCTTCTTGGTCCATTCTCTTGCAATGTTTCCCCCAGAAAGACTTAACAGATAAAAAAAGTTCTCTCCCATGCCAAACTCGGATGCCCTGGACCTGACTTGTCCTGTGCTTAACGACAGCACAGCGCAACGCATTTTTGCTGTTATGGCAGACAACATTAGTTGCTGTCTGAGCGCTCTACAAAGAAGAAGAAGAAGAAGATGAAGAAACAGAACAAGAAGAAGAAGCAGATGCAGAAGCAGAAGAAGAAGAAGAAGGGATTTCTGGTTTGGAATCCTCATTGCTGATGGTTTGACTTCCAGGTCTTAAATCCTCATCAACAGTGGAATTCATGACCCGTGTCTACAGAACAAAAGCTCTTTTCACTCCGGAAAAAAATTCCAATGTTCCAACAACAGTGTCATGGAAATCTGTTCTACTCCAGTTTCTTCTCTGGTTCAATTTCTTTCTTTCTTTTTTTAATTTTACACTTAAACATCTTTACTTCTTACCACAACTCTATACACTTCAACATCTTTACTTCATACCACAACACTATACACTTCAACGTCTTTACTTCATACCACACCATCAATACATTTCTAACATTTTTGCTTCATACCACACCACTATACATTTCTACATCTTTACTTCACACCACACCATCAATACACTTCTACATCTTTACTTCATACCACACCACTATACACTTCTACATCTTTACTTCATACCACACCACTAATACACTTCTACATCTTTACTTCATACCACAACACTATACACTTTTTCATCTTTACTTCATACCACACCGCTATACACTTCTACATCTTTACTTCATACCACACCACTATACACTTCTACATCTTTACTTCATACCACAACACTATACACTTCAACGTCTTTACTTCATACCACACCGCTATTCACTTCAACGTCTTTACTTCATACCACACCGCTATTCACTTCAACGTCTTTACTTCATACCACACCGCTATACACTTCTACATCTTTACTTCGTAACTCACCGTCAATACACTTCTACATCTTTACTTCATACCTCATCACCATACACTTCAACGTCTTTACTTCATGCCACAACACTAGACACTTCTATATGTTTACTTCATCCCACACCACTATACACTTCTGCATCTATACTTCATCCCACACCACTATACACTTCTGCATCTATACTTCACACCACACCACTATACACTTCTACATCTATACTTCATACCACATCACTATACACTTCTACATCTTTACCTCATACCTCACCGTCAATACACTTCTACATCTTTACTTCATCCCACACCGTCATACACTTCTACATCTTTACTTCACACCACACCACTATACACTTCTACATCTATACTTTATACCACACCACTATGCACTTCTATATGTTTACTTCATCCCACACCACTATACACTTCTGCATCTATACTTCACACCACACCGCTATACACTTCTACATCTATACTTCATACCACACCACTATACACTTCTGCATCTTTACGTCATACCACAGCATTTTTAAACCTGTTTTTTCTGTACCCTTGCTTCTCTTTCACTCTTTTGCCTAAAGCATGTTTGCATGTGAGTGCGCACAAGTGCGTATGCGCTCGCTCGTGAGCCTGCCCGCCCATGGGCCGGCATGGGTGTGCGTGTGCGCACACGCATGTACCAACACCTTGCACCCAAGCTGTTTAAAGTATCAGCCATCATCTTGATGACCAACAAGATCAGCTCACTAATCAGTCCCAAAATTTGTTCCAGTGGGCGGTTAACACGCATCCATACTGCTAACATCCATGCACACATGCATGCATCCCTCCCTCCATCCATTGATTCATACAGACAGACAGAGACGTATAAACAGGCATAAAAAATATATGATGCTACGTTGATAAATGGATGTATAGGTATCCCTATAAAGAAAGCTGAAAAATTAGTTTACCCGTTTATGTGTTGGGCCATTTACATATTTTTTAATGTATTTCATATTACTTATGCGTGCAGTAGTTTTTTTCTGGTTTAATTTCTATTTTCAGTCCAGAGTGGAACTGATGATTATAACGATGCTGCTTACGTGAACCGTTTGTCCTGTGATAGTGGGGTCTGATCAATGTTCAGTCCTTCTGACAGCAATCATTCTTTATGGGAAGATAAGGACCTGTATGTCCACAATGTATGCAAAATGTGAAGGTTGCAGAAATCGCCCCTGTTCTGCCCACCATTTAAACAGAACATGTACATGCATTCCTGAAAATCAAAACCGACACATTTGTGTCCCAGTGGTGTTAAAACACTTTGAAGCAAGTCATATAAGGAGAGATATTCCATGTAAGATTATGCTAACAATAAGGAAATAGTAGTTAGGAAACAAACCTCGAAGCTTTAGCATCGGGTGGCAACTTACAGTTAGCGCTGCTCAACAGGTAGTAACTGATTGATAATGCAACGCTGACTGCAAGCTCTTGAGATGTGACTTTCATTTCTCACAATTAAAACTGTCAAAACACTAATCTGGCCTCTATTGCTGTATGGTCAGAGGCCTGGACACCGCAAACACTAGAAAGAGACCAAATAAACACAGCCGAAATGTGGTTCTATAGGTAACTGCTACATGTCAAAAGGTCAGACAGGACAACACATGTAGGCTTTCATGATGGATTCTCAATGCAAAGATAAATGTTGGCTGAAAGTAATAAGCCCATACTGAGAAAAGTTGGTCATATGAAAACAGAAACAGACAAATCTGATGACGACAGGTCTCCAAGGAAAGATTGAGGGCAGAAAGAAAAGAGGCAGACCACCAACATCCTACATTGCCAACATCACTGAGGTCAGTGGTCTGGGAGGAGGACTACAGAACTCAGCAGAGACAGAGAAAGATGGTGAACCCTGGTGGCATTGCGTGGAGCTCCTACTGACGACAGCAGCGATGGAGACAGTTGAGTTGAGATTTTTGTAATACAACGTTTAGAGTTATTATTTATATTTTTACTGAATAAAGGGGAATAGTGGCTTTGCATTCACGTGTTTGTGTGAACATAGCATACTGTCTACGGCCCGACCAGGAATGGGGTAGGCAGGTTCAAGGAGCCTAAGAAACACTGCTTACTGGTTTCCACTCCATGTCCCAGTGAATCTTCAGAGAGAGAGAGAGAGAGAGAGGAGAGAGAGAGAGAGAGAGAGAGAAGAGAGAGAGAGAGAGAGAGAGAGAGAGAGAGAGAGAGAGAGAGAGAGAGAGAGAGAGAGAGAGAGAGAGAGAGAGAGAGAGAGAGTTTTTTTTTTTTTTTTTAAAACCAAATCTTCTACCAAAATCCACACAAACTTATTGGATTACTTTCATAATTTTTATGTTCATCATTTTGTAAAAGACTATACCACAATGTTTATAATATTGAATCAATTTGAGTTGAAATCAAACTGAAGAACACCATTCCACTCTTTGATAATGATTTTTATACCAAATACCGTCAGAAACAACAGACTGGTGAAATAAACTAATTTCTCTTTTGGTTGAAGTTGTACTTTTAAACTACGAAACAAGAAGGAAGGTGGCAGGACAGTTAAGACGTTCACCTGCCTAACAAGTAAATCGTGAGTTTCTGGGTTTGATTCCAGCCTTGCCTTTTCTTCCCAGTTTGACAAAAACAATCAAAACTAAATGTCAAAGTCCTTTGGATGAGACTGAACAGAGGCCCAGCGTACAAAGGCACACAGAACATCTTGCACACACGACAAAAACCTGTTCCGCCTTGGGAGAGTAGGCCATTTCGATGCACACAGGTGTCGTGTTAAGACACCATCCCCCAAAGTCGGAATGCGGATACCTAAATGGGTGGGGGAGGGGGGATGGCCGCGTACGCAAAACTCTCACCATTGGTGAACCTCGGAGTTCTAGCCAAGGAACGAATAAAACCCTACGAAAGTGTTACTCCTGGGAATTTTAATATAGATTTATGATAATCCTGGAACAACTGATAGATAAGCTCACATTCAGACTCGTTGAATAGAGGAGACATTCATTTGTCCATAGATGCGCACTCCTGGCCAGCCAGCACTACAGCCGCCAGCATGGGTTGGCACTCCGGCACACTGACCATGATGTAACAAACGACAACACCAAACCTGAGTATTCTCTCGAGGGAATTCAGGGGGCCTGTCAGTATACATAGCATCCCTGTCTTCTATACATTCTTTTTAGAAATTCCTTCTTTTCTATCCCTCTCTTTGTTTCTGCCTTGTTCCTTTTCTTCCCGTCACTTCCTTCTTGTCTATTTTTTGCCATTTTGGTCCATTCGTGTCGTTTTTCTTTCAGAAAGACTTTAAAAATAACAATTCTCTCCCACGCTGAAGTCTTATGTGCTGGGCCTGACTTGGCAGGATCTTAAGGGCAGCGCAACGCATTTTTGGCTCATATGAAGGACGGCAACAGTTGCTGTCTGAGCGTTCGATGACCACGACGATGACGACGACACCGGAGAAGAAGAAGAAGACCTTTGTGTAAAGTATAAATAATGGTCAAAGTTTCAGTCATGGCAGATTTCTTTGCGTGAAATTCGGGCTGTCTACTCGGAGAGGGCGCGTCGCCACATGAGCAGCGCCACTCATTATTTTTTTCTTTTCCTGTCTGAAACTATATTTGTTTCCCTACCAGAGTGGCTTTTTTCTACAGAGTTTTGCCAGGGACAAATCTCTTGTTGTCGTAAGTTCTTTTACCTGCGCTAAATAATTATGTGTAACACACGGAACCTCGGTTTATCATGTCACCAAAATGACTAGCACCCAGACCACCACTCACGGCCAAGTGGATCAGGAAAAGTTTCAGGCACAAAAGGGGATTGAACCAGCGCTTCTCATTTCTAGGCAGGTGCGTTACCGCTAAACCACCGATCCATAAACGCAAAGGCAATTTTATTTCAGTAGGGTAATAGATTAAGTTGCAAAGTTTTATTTCATCCAGCCCTCTTAAGCAGGTGACAGACTTGCCTCCTGAAGCGTAAGGCAGGGACGGTCAGGCTGAAACAGATCCCTAATGGATAGTCCATCAATGTAAACGTACATATCAAGAAGCTTTGGACAGTAGTTTCAACCCACCTGTTCGAGATAGATCGTGGTCTATTTTGGATTGGGTTGAAACGGCCAGCTCACAGCCTCCAGCCAATAAGCGCTCAGTCTAAAGCTACAGGTCCCTGTGTGTGTCTGAGCGTGCGTGCCTTTGGAATGCAACTGAAGCCTCTGGTCTCAGAGTGTCCTGTTTACTTTGTACACATTTTAAACGTTTCGAGTAGCAGTTTATCCTTTTCAAACTAACACCTTGGAACGAACATGTTTTGAACTGTCCTCCTGTACCGCAAGGTTAAATAAAAAAGATAGTTTGTTGCTTGCTTAGTATACTGGTCAGAGAAGTTCTCTGTTACTGCTACTGGTATCCATGTAAACCAGTACAACCTGTCGCATGTGGGGGAGGAAACCTCAATAGAAAAAACCCCAAAACGTATGGAGACTTGGAGAGGAGATTGGCGCCACCAAGGAATATCCTAAGCCCACAGAAAAAAACATGAAAGACAAATGCAAAGCTAATATGATACCGGAGGCCCGGGTTACCAACGACCGCGCTTTCCATTGATCAACACCAGGGTGGAAGTGACAAGTCAGCTACTGGAGTTAAAACATTACTTAAGCTCCCTAGAGAACAGATCACCATTGGTACATGGAACGTCCGTACACTACCAGTGCGAAAAAAATCAAAGAACTAGAGTATGAGCTTAGCCGCTATAAATGTGACATTATTGGACTAGGAGAAGTGAGATGGACAGAATTTGGTGAGACAATGACTGAAGTAGGCAACAAGATCTGGTACAGTGGCCAAGAGAAACATCACCAACATGGAGTGGCATTTATTGTCAGAAAGGAAGTAGTGGGGTGCATTATCAGCTGTACACCGGGTTCCAGCAGGATTATCAGCATCCGGGTGTCGGCCAAGCCCAAGAACATCACCATCATACAAATCTATGCACCATCATCTGACCATGCAGATGAAGAAGTAGAAGAATTTTACGAAGATCTTGAAGAGACTATTATGAAGATACCCAAGAAGGACATCATCATCATTCAAGGGGATTTTAACGCCAAAGTGGGTCCTGACTCTTACAACCAATGGGCCGGAACAGTTGGTCAGTTTGGAACTGGAGAGACCAACGACAGGGGACTACGTCTGCTGGAGTTTGCCTGCACCCACAGACTTACCATTGCCAATACCCTCTATCCCCACAAGCAGTCAAGGAGGACAACTTGGCATGCGCCAAACGGCAAGATCCATAACTAAATAGATTTTATCTTAACACCACGGCGCTTCAAATCCAGCATCAACAGAGCCAGAACAAGAACCTACCCTAGAACTGACATAGGCAGCGACCACGACCTTGTGCTGCTGGTATTCAAAATGAAGCTGAAGAAAAACAAACTGCCTGCAAACCCACGTATCAAATTTGACGTGGACAAACTGAAAGATCCAGATGTGGAGGAGATCTTCCAAGCTAAGCTTGGCGGACGTTTTGCGGCATTAACCCTCCTGGACAATGACATCAATGACCTCACCAACAACTTTAATGAGGCAGTCCGAGAAACAGCAGAGGAAGTACTCGGTCGTCAGAGGAATAAACACCAGCCATGGACTACCAATGACATCTTGAACCTCTGTGATACAAGAAGAGCACTGAAACCAACCAGGTCTTCCAACCCTAAAGAATACCGGGAGGCCAACAATCTTGTGAAGAAGTCAATGTTAAAGGCCAGAGAGAAGTGGATCAGTGATCAATGTGATGAGATCGAAAAAATCAGGAAAGTGGGCAACAGTAAAAAGGCATACAACACCCTGAAGAAACTCACAAAACCACTTCAAACCAAATCATCAGTCATTGAAGACAGCTCCGGAAACCTCCTCACAGAAATCTCAGCTGCATTGAACAGGTGGTCTGAGTATTGTCAAGAACTGTACAACTACCCAATCCAACCTGACAAGAGCATAATAGAAGAGAAAGCAGCAACATCAAGAGCACCCTCGCCATTACCTTTACTGAGGGAAGAAGTGGAAGAAGCCATCCGCAGCTTACCAGTAGGATAGTCCCCAGGAGCAGACAACATACCAGCAGAGCTGCTCAAGCATGGTGGCGAAACAGTCATCACACATGTTACAACTATCTGTCAGAAGATTTGGGAGACAAAACAGTGGTCAACAGAATGGACACAATCACTCATCATACCCCTGCCCAAGAAGGGGAATTTACGCCAATGCCAAAAGTATAGAACAATCAGCCTCATCAGCCACGCCAGCAAGATCATGCTCAAAGTTATTTTGAACTGACTCAAGAAGGAGGCAGAACAACACCTTGCAGAGGAACAAGCTGGGTTCAGGGCAGGCAGGAGCACAATCAAACAGATTTTAACTGCCACATCCTGATGGAAAAACATCTTCAACATTAGAGAGACCTGTTCCACAACTTCATCGACTTCAAGAAGGCTTTCGACAGAGTATGGCACGAAGGCCTGTGGCAGGTCCTCAGAATGTTTGGCATTGAAGAAGGACTAGTGCAAACCATTCAAGCACTATATAACACCGCAAGCAGTGCAGTCATTCGGAACAATCAGGTCGGAGACTACTTCAAAACCACAGTTGGGGTCCGACAAGGATGCCTGTTATCTCCAGGCCTGTTTAATCTGTTCTTGGAAAACATTATGAGAGAGACCCTCCATGACTTCCACTCTACCATCTCCATTGGCGGCAGACCCTTCAAGAACTTGCGGTTTGCCGATGACATTGACCTCATGGGCGGAAGTAACACAGAGCTGCAAGATCTTACGACCAGACTTGAGAACAGAGCTGGAGCATATGGGATGGAGGTGAGCTCGGAGAAAAGTAAAGTACTTGTGAACAGCACGAGCAACGCCACTGCTAAAATTTACATGAACGGCCAGCAACTGGAGGAGGTAGACGCTTTTAAATACCTTGGCGCTACACTCACAAAGGACGGGCGATTGACGACAGAAATCAAAGTCAGAATAGCCATGGCAACATCTTCCATGACAAAACTCACCACCATATGGAAAAGTAAAGAGATCACTTTCCCAGATAAACTAAAGCTCTACAAAGCCCTAATTCAGACTATCCTGCTGTACGGAAGTGAAACCTGGACATTGACTGCTGAAACAGCAAAGCGAATTCAGTCATTTGAAACAAAATGCCATAGAAAACTGCTGGGCATATCCTGGAGGGAACGAAAGATCAATGAATTTGTCAAGAGTCAAATAACACGGCTGGCAGGTCCACAGGAACCCCTTCTCACCATCGTCAAGAAGAAAAAGCTGACATGGTTCGGCCACGTCACCCGCCACAACACTCTGCCAAAAACAGTACTGCAGGGAACACTCGAAGGTGGCAGAAAGAGAGGAAGACAGAACAAGTCATGGATGGACAACATCAGAGAATGGACCAGGATGAATGACTCGGCACTACTGCGCAGAGCCGAGGACCGAGATGGATGGAGGAGGCTTACCACGGCATTGTCTTTCGTGTCTCCCCCACGACCGCCAAGGTCACGGGTCTGATGATGATGATGATGATGATAGTACACTGGTTGGCAGGGGATGTTTTAAAGGTTAAAAAGGATAGTTTGTTGCTTGCTTAGTACACTGATCGGCAGAGGATGTTTTACAAGATCGTTTGAAACTGCTTTAATTTTGCAGACAATACCTAAAATAGTTTATTTGAAAATTTTTCATTTCCTTCTGTTACAAGAAAAAGGTTTAGCTGATATTAAGACTGTGATGTCGGCCATGTGTTCTCCATCCACTAGTTTCTGGTAAAAAGTTTCAGCTGTTACTGACTTCCTGAAGCCAAGTGACCATTTTCACATTGATTTCTGTTGTTTGAAGCCTTCGTCTACACGGTTACAGTCTTAAAGACTTTATACCCAAAACGACGCCACACTGTACAGCCTGCTTGATTTTTCTACCGAAAAAAAATCAGTGAGCCGGTACAAGTTACACGTCGTGCTTTGTATTGATGTTACTACCCGTGGGGATGCTTGTGGGGGGGATCTGTCAGTATAAATAGAACTCTCACCTTCTGGAAATTCTGTGCTAGAAATATTTTCTCTTTTCTATCCCTCTCTCTGTTTCTGCTTTGTTTCTTTTCTTTCCGTTACCCCCTTCTTGTCTATTTTCTACCTTCTTTGACCATCTCTTGCCTTTTTCTCCAGAAAGATTGAAAAGATAACACTTTTCTCCTATGCAGAAATCAGACGCGCTAGGCCTGACTTGTCAGGTGCTTAACGGCAGCACAACCCATTTTCGCTCATGCGACAGACAACAATGGTTGATGTCTGAGCGTAAGACGACGACGAAGAAGTTCATGTGATGAACTTTCTGAAGCAAATTGCATATCATCATTGAGGAATTAGACATCAAATTAGCTTCAAAACTTACTATAAAATATCCGTTTAATTTTTAAAGCTTTCAATAGCTTGGTGGTGATTAAATAAATCGATTTTCTGTAATTGCCATGACTCTTAATGTCCTTTCAATGCCAGTTACAGTAAAACCTGCCTTCTTTCTGGCCAGTATTCTGAGGTTTGGGTTTCCTGGAGAATATTGTACCGACCAGCGACATCTCACTCCACGTGTACGTGCCATCGGTGACCTTACAGTGCAACTAAAGCTGTCGTTACAGCACAGTTTTCCCTCTGGGTAAGGAATTCTTCTTCATCAAATACTCAGACAGCAACTATTGCTTGTCGTATGAACGAAAATGCGTTTTGCTGACTTGAAGCGCGTGACAAGTCATGCTAAGCACATCCGACTTTGGCGTCGGAGAGAATTGACATAATTATTTTAAGTCTTTCTTTGAAATAAAGGCAGGTGAATGGACCAACAAGGCAGAGAATAGACAGGAAGGAGGTTACAGTAAGAACAAAAAAAAACCAAGGCAGAAACAAAGAGAGGGATAGAAAAGAGGAAATTCCAAGCATGGAATTTCCAAAAGGCTGGGATACAGTTTTTACTGACAGGCCCCTGGCATCCCTAAGGGGAGTGGATAAGGACAACGCTCAATTGCTGTATCTGATCATTAGTGGACGGATGTAATGGGCTGGATATTTGGGCATGATGGGCGTTGAGAGTGTCCTGTCTTTCAGCCTTCTCACAGATTTAAAGCCTTTTTTCCATGTCAGGAAATACTGATTTCTGAAAACTAAAACAACGCTGGAGTTCGCAGTGTTTCAGGCTGACTGATGTTGTGTGAACACAAAGTTAGTGTAGTATGTGGTTTGCTTCCCTTCTGTTCTTATGTGTGGTTTCTTCCCTTTGTTCCATCTTTTCCATTGACAAAGGACAAAAGAAGAAATCACTTCCCCGGGCAACTACTGAAAAAGGTTTTGTCTATTCTTGCTTCAATCTTGATAGCCCTACACTTTGCCCTCAGTTTAAGCATGGCAAAAGCTTTGTCTAGACCAACTTAAAGTATTTTGTTATTCATTTGTTATTGATTAATGATTTTATTGATCTACTTGTTCTATTATTAGTTTATTTAATCATTTATTTATTCATCGCTTTCTTTCTTTCTTTTAGTATTTATTTCTAGGATAATGAAATAAACACTCATGGGCCTTTTTTAACATCCATTCCTCATGTGCAAGCGGTTTTGCAAATATTGTCATCCCTACCCACCCGCACACAATGACCTACTATTCCAAAAGGCGGAACAGGTTTTAACGTTGTGCGCAATGTGCTCTAGGTGGGGACCTCAGTTATTTGGATTTATGCAGAAGCCTTTTCGAGAATTTTAAACCTCATTTTCCCAATTCTCAGTCTTCCAAAATATTGCTGTTCCATGCCACTTGATCAGGAAATGAAATATCAGTCATCTCTTACAGGGAAAATACGATACAGCTTATAGACTGCTGCTGCTGCTGCTGCTGCTGCTGTCTGTTGTCGACTCTTGCCCCTGTAGTGCAATCTGCCTTTGCAGCTGCTCCATTTTCACAAGGTATTGTTGCTGCTTTCAGTTGCAGGTGTTGTGTGTTCCCCTTCTCAACACCCTGGGATGTCCCAGAAGATGAACAATGCAACTCCTCACACCTAGGAATCGCTGCGAGACTGCAAGCACACTTTAATTAAACTGGAAATTTGCTGGAATTGCAATTTCAAAGTCAAACTGAAACTTTTATTTTAATGATAATAATAATAATAATATATGGAATTTATATAGCGCTGAATCTTGTAAAAAACAAACAAATTGAAGCGCTTAGTACATTGTATAAGCAGAGAAGTTGCTTTTCCTTTCTCATCAAGCCATCTCTCTCTCAATAATAACAATAATAATAATAATAATAATAATAATAATAATAATAATAATAATAATAATGATGATGATGATGATGATGATGATGATGATGGTGATGCTACCTAGTAATATCGGCAACCATGCTGCACCTTCAGATGTGTTTTTCTTCTCTACAGATGAGTAAGGTTAATCCCGCCACTTAGGGTGCAATCCAGCACAGCTAGGTGCCGGTACCAAGTGCGGATAAATGTAAGGGATGGCGGCAGGAAGGGCACTGGGTCGTAAAAACCATGAGCATGCCAATCAACAGAAGTGGAGAGCAAGCTAGGACTCTGCCCGATCACAGTTGATCAGTAAGAAGCAGACGGCAGTTGCCGTATCAAGAGTGGACACAGCTAAAGCAGGGAGCTGCTCCAGCTTGGGGGACATGTGTCTGGCCACCTCAGGGAAGTGCAGCCCCATTGCAGCACCTGCAGGGTGAGGTCTTCACACATTTCACCTGTCCCACATGTCGGCATCACCGGGATCAGTGTTAGCCGCTGTGTTCAATACCACTGAGATACATACCTTTCTCTGTTTGTCCCAGCCTTTGCTGGTCCTGTTGATTTCATGGATTCTCGTGCCACTGGATTTGGTGATGTTGCCAATGAGAGAAGCTGGTGGTATGCCCCTTTTTGGTTCTTTTTGCCTCTACCTTGCCTTAAAAGACAGTCCTCCCTTAATTCAGTCTCTTGGTTTTGATTGCATGTCCTAAATATCTTAATTTTCATCGATTTATGAATGGTACAAGTTTTCTTGTTGCTGCTAGTTGTGGAGTATGGTTTCGTTTGTTCTTTTACTGTCTAACTGACCCTGACCAGCCAGTCTCCTCAGCTGCTGATGAGGTGATAAACAAGACATGGTCAGGACTTTATAAGCAACTCCCTAACTTCACTGATTAACCATAGTGCCATAGAACAGATCCCTGTAAGACCTTTAGAAATAAAACTTGACAACCCACGCAATGGGTATGAGGTTATAGAGGTAGCTGCATAGCTGAAGTCTGGTAAATCAGCAGGCTCTGATGGCGTTCCGCCTGGAGCCTTAAAAGCAGGGAGTTAGCTGCTGAAGCAGAAGTTTACTGAGTTTCTTTGTAGTGGCAGCTTACTAAACCAAGATGATGGAATAGGGCATTTTTAAACAGGCAACGTTGACAAGTCCACCTACAAAGACTGTTGTCAGATCTCGCTTTGGAGCATTGCAGACAAGATCCTCCCCAAGGCCACCTTACCCAGCTTGAGTACCCACATTCTTAATGAGACAGTACCAGGAAGTCAGTCAGGATTTTGCCGGAAAAGAGGGATGGCTGACATGTTGTTTGCTGCAAGACAGATCCAAGATAACTTTTAAGAAACAACATAATGATCCAGTTTCAAATCAGTCACTTTTTTAATCTCACAAAGAGAGAACGTCATGTGGGTTACATGCCCTACTTTAAAAAAGTAAATAGGAAGACATTTACCACAGAAAAACAACACAGCACAGTTATACGAACATCACCTTGCACACATTACAAGATAATACCTATACCAATACCAATACCAGCACTTTATCATCTCAATAAAAGAAGAGTTCAAGTGGTCACAAGCCATATCTGCATAAAAATGATAAACAGAAACATGTATCACAGGGAGTAATGCAATTCAATCTTAAAAGTTACACACACATTCGCAGGCAAACACAAATACATGCACACAAATGCGCACGCATGCACACACACAGAGCATGCATATACACATGCCAATGATTATAACATGTCATACAATAAGAGCACTATCAATTGATAAGATCTACTAAAATACACTTTAAAAAAGTAAATAAACAAATGTAAAAATAAAACAAGACACATTGCACTTAGTAAAAGGAACTAAGCTGACTTTGCTACACACATCCCACACACTACGCCCTGCTCAACTCATCTCTCTCTCTCTCTCTCTCTCTCTCTCTCTCTTGTGGGAAAAGGGAGGACATTGGAAAATTGTGGGGAAATGAGGACAGGGTAAAATTATATAAAATACCAGTACAAACTCTCCATCATCCCAAAAGCATGAGTGACCTAAGCGGGCCACAAGAGAGCACAGCCAAAAATAACCAACAAGCAAACATGAAATAGGGCAAATCAGTGTCACAGACCTAGGCAACCATTTCCCACACCCTGAACTCTTTTTTTCCACTTGCATACACACACACACACACACACACGCGCGCGCGCGCGCGCGCACACAAACTCGCAGACACTCCAGGGTTACCATGACAAGTTATACCATAACACCTACATATAGTACATGATAAAGAATTTAAAAGAATAAATAGATAAAATGAATAAATAAAATGAAATGTAAAGGGGTGCACTCTTCTTATTTTATAAGCCCAATCAAATTTCTCTCTCTCTCTCTCTCTTTATTGACCACCCCATTATTTTTCTTTAAGTCCTTCGGATGAGACTATAAACCGAGGCCCCGTGTGCAAACACATGCAGAACATCTTGCGCACACGTTAAATTCTGTTTCGCTTTTCGAAATAGTAGGCCATTGTGTGCTGGTGGGAACAGATGACAAAATTTACAAACCGCATACACACGGGGACTAGGTGTAAAAAGCACATGAGTGCTTATTCCATTATCCTCGATATAAAAAAAATCTGAGCGTTTTGATTTGTTGCTTTACAAGATTCAGCGCTATATAAATTCCATACATTATTATTATTATAAAATGTTACATGACATGAATGAGCACAGTGTAAAACAATATTTTTGCATGCAAAATTGTGTTTACATTGCATTAGCCTAGGGCTGACATGGTTGTACGTGGTAGGTACACTTTTCTGGCGTAGTGAATGTTCTGAGATGCAATAGCTTGTGAGTGTTGTAATTATTTTGAAAATGCAAAAGCATGTGAGTGTTCATGGTTTCAGCTGTCATGATTTTTGATGTGCTTGATGCTTGTATATTGTATATTGTATGTGATAAGGCGTATTTTGTTTTGAGTCTTAGTCTCTGTCAGCCATTATTTAGTCATGTTTTTGGATATACACATTCAAGAATGTACAGTTTTAAGTGCACGTCAAGGTATTGTGCTAAAGTTTAGTTTTTGACATTCAGTGTTTTATACCACCATATTAAAGAAAAAGTAATGAAAAACTCAATAAAGCATCTATAGAAATTTTTCAAAACTTTAACTCTGACCTGAAGACTCCTGAGCTTTTGAAGAAAAAAAGATATGGGAATGACATTTCTTATCTATCATGTCTGTATTAGAAGTAAAGTTTAATTTATCATCGATGACAGAACCTAAGTACTTATATTCATGAATTCGTTGGATGTCTACATCCTTTTTGTAAACTTTGTCAGGGCTTTGAGCAAAATACAACGCCTAGGACTTTGAAACAACGCCCCCCAAAAAAATCCCAAGACAAACAAACAACAAAAAACCAACAACAACAAAACCAAACAAACAAAAAGCCCCTTTAATTTCTCCAAGGGTGGTAAAAGCAATCAGATACTTTCAGATGGCATGAGCGCAACACTAGTTAATGGTAGTGAGGATGATGGGTTCGTATTTCTAATGGTGTCAAGCAAGGATGTGTTCTTGCTGCAAAACTTTTCAGCTTCCTTTTTGGCTTGATGCTTTTCTATTCCTTTAAAAACTCAAATCTTAGGAATCCTGGTCACATGTAAAACATATAAGGGGTGTTTTCAAAACCCAACACCTGAAGGCAAGGACAAAAGCCATTGTATCACTTGCTTGTGACATCCTGTATGCTGATGACAGTGCCATTGTTGCCCACACAGAAGTCATGCAGTTATCCCAAAGAGGTGATTCCATGTCAGAGCCGTTTTTAAGACTATGTGGCCTAACTGAGGTCAGAAATTGATCTGTCAAATTTAAGTATGAGAATTAACTTACAGGGTCTAGAACGTTACAAAGAAAGAGATGTATCACCAGCAAACAATTCACAGCTTCATCTAACAAACGCACCAGCATTGCTCTGATGCACAGAAAGCTATGCTATAATACGTAAGTGGACACTAATCTACGGATGCACTCTGGCCTCATGTGACAAGGACCGGTGCTCACAGAGACCTGTAGTTTACAGCTGGTGACTGGAAGCCAAAGAGAATCAGGTGTACCACATTTCATTCAGTCACCGTGTAGCTGCCATTGCAGAGCGTGGAGCTGGTTAGAATTTTATCATCGAATTTGATCTCAGGACAAAGTGAAATTCTTTACTGCTTCAAAATGAATATTTCACTTTATCCTAGGAGACACAATATCTTTGATTTGTTTCACAGAAAAATGTTCTGCAATATTAGTCAAACAGCTACTTTCATTTTGTACTGAGTCTTTAAATACAAAGTATAACAGTGTCCAGAGCTCAGGTGTTTAAAGGTTGTAGCTGTAACTATCACAGAGTAAACAAAGCGTGTCATTTCCATCCTGCGGATCCAGGATGTCGGGGGTTCGAATCTCGGTAGCCGTGTCGGAAGAAAATGAAAGGTGAACATTTTCCCCATCTCCATGTTAACTTACAGTGGAGACCTGTCAGGACTTTGGGGTAGGGTTTTTTCGCTCCTCGGCTAGAGCTCCGAGGTTCACCGATGGTGAGACTTTGCGTATGCGACCGTTTTCACCGGCTATTTGTCAGTGTTTGTAATCACTCGCACATACATACATGTAGATGAGCAACCATGCACGTTTCTTCCACTTATCGTATGAAGCAGACGACAAAATCGGTTTGCAAAGAAGGGACGAGAGAAACAGAAATAGATAAAGGCAAAAACGGATAAAAATATCTCTGAAGACAATGGCAGCTTAGAAAACCAATACACCTGTGTTCCTCACACAACATAGCTAGCACATCTGTAGGTCGTGTTTGATTCCAGTATAGCATCTTCGATCCGAAGTTGTGCCAACCATGCTGTCGATCTGATGGACTGTCACCCTCCATCCAGTCTTTCCCTTCGTGGTCACAGCACTTGGTCTGCTATACCTTCGTCTTCAGCTTTCATCACTTCATTCATTGTGACTGTCTTTCAGGCAGCAATTCAGCCATGTAGAACTGAATACTGTACTTCTTCCCTTATTTATTTATTTACTACTACTACTACTACTACTACTACTACTATACTACTACTACTACTACTACTACTACTACTACTACAAATGTATGGTATTTATATAGCGCTGAATCTTATAAAGCAAACAAATCGGAGCGCTTGCATTCAAATCATTTACACACATGCAACCTTCCACAAAAATATTATAATTAACATTTTATCAAATTTATGCTCACACACACGTACGCACATACTCTCTCACTCTCTCTCACACACACACACTGCTTTATTTCCTCATGCTAACGCGGTGACCAATCATCCTGGAACAATCAAGAAGCACCGTGTGCCGACTTGACTATTCACAGATAAACGGACGCATCCCGCACAAAGGGAAAAGTAGGTCTTCCTGGAGGGAATCACAGCATCCCCACACAGCCCCTAACATAGAGTGTTAATGAGATCAGATGTTTGGTTTTTTTCCCCAAATCAACGAAAAGGGCACAGGATAGCTCAGTGGTCAGAGCACTCGCTTTTCCCAAGGTCAAACACCATTGAGTGTGGTTACCAAGGGGACCAGGTGGGTGAAGCCTTGGCTTCAGTACAGTCCCCCAATTCCCCCAGCTGTACATGGGTACCTGTCCTCTTTAGGGTCAGGGAAGGTAAAGCAGCAAGGGAGAGGAGATGGGCGCCACCCTCAATATGCCGGGCCCTGGAGAAGTGAGGTCTCTGACATCTCGCTCCCCAATGGCCGCTTAGGTTATGGAAACACCTTAACCTTTTACCTGCCAACGAAAAGAAGAGAAGGAAATCTATTTTTTATACTGTGCATGAGTTTGCTTGTAAGTTGTGTAAAAGCTGAATGACAAGAATACTTTTCACAAAATCCTGACTGATCTATCTTATCTAGATTGTTGTTTACAAAGCACTAATCATATAATCATGTACTTGCGCGTGTTTGCATGTGTGTAACAGTTTAATTATCAAGCGCATTACCTACAAGTATTTTGTTTGAGATTTATTTTTAACATTTTTTTTTCTGATAACAGTCACGATGTACTATCACACATGCACATTAATAAGTATAGAATATATTTTTTAAAACATGGATTAGGGAGAATTAAGAAATGGTAATAATAAAACCGGCAATTTGCTTTCTTTAGAAAAACAGAAATAATCCTAACAACAAAAACGACACAAGTTTCAGTGCGGCCACACCCAATATTTGCCGGTCTGTCCTCCACACCAGCCAGTGAATGGAAGGTGGACATACTTCTAGATAAGGAAACATACAGACAAACTGACCTAGACAACCCATGTCCATTTTTTCCCGGGGTGGGGTGGGGAGGGGGGTCTTTTGTTTTGGGGGTTGGGGTTTTTTGCTCCTGGGATAGTGATCCTAGGTTCACAAAGTGTGAGATTTACGGATACGATCACTTATGCCCACCACGAAGGTAGCCGCATTCCGACTTTGGTCATTTTCGGTCTGTTCGAAAGTCCAACATGTGCCCATTATCGCAACATAACAACAGTAGAAACTACAGACGCGTAAACACTGCATATAACTAAACTAAGGCATGAAGCTAGGTTCTGGTATCTGAGTTTCTAGAAACACGCATTCTGCACCAAGCATTTTTAACTACTGTCGACGGACGCTACAGCCGAGTGGTTAACACCGATCAATCTTATCAATCTTCAATCTTATAGATCCATGAAGTTGCAGGTTCGAATCTCGGCTGCGTCTGGTGAATTAAGGGTGGGTGTTTTTTTTAACAATCTCCAAGGTCAATATCAAGCGCAGACCTGCCAGTGCCTTAATTCCCTTTGTGCATAATATACGCATGCAGGAGATCAAACTTGCACGTAAAAGGCCCTGTAATTCAGGTCAGCCTTCGATTGGTTTGCGGAAGCACTGACATACCCAACATACATCCCCGAAATCGGAACGCTGCTACCTTCATGGTGGTCAGAAACGGTCGCATAGGCAAAATCTCCTCATTAGCGAACCTTGGAGCTGTAGCCGAGGGCACAAACACAACTCATTGAAAAACTATGTTCGTTTCCACAGCATCTTTGATTTACACTGCTTCCGTGAGCAAAGCAGTTTTATGAATGTATAGACCAGGTTACAAGTATCAGTAATTAGTCTTTAAGCTTTTCCTTTCTTCCAAAGCTGCTTGATTTGTGCGCTGATCTCAGTGTATGGACAAGTGATATAATCCTGCCCATGTGTGTATGGGTGTATGCTTGCAGGCATAAACTCACACGTTCGAGCGCATATTAAATTTTTTTTTGTTCTTTGTGCTTTGCGCGTGTGTGTGTGCGCGCGCGCACATTGAACGCGCGTGCGTTTGTGCGCTTGTGTCAAAGTCAAACTTTTATTTTCATACCGTACATTGAGTAAGCAGTGCAGTTGCTTTTTTCATCAAGTGTGTGTGTGTGTGTGTGTGTGTGAATGTCAAGTTGTGGAACTCATTAGTCAAAAGAATCAATGAATCAATGGTGTGTTGTTTTTCATCCTGTTTTCATTTTTGCCGGTCTAAGCGAACACGTGCGCTCGCGCGCGTTTGTGTGTGTGTGTGTGTGTGTGTGTGTGTTTGTGCGCGCGCGCGTGGGCCTACGCGCAAGCGCGGGCGTGTGTGTGATTGTGTTGTTGTTGTTGTTGTCTTCAATTTAACGTCTGTTCACTCTAAGTGATATTAGACGAGGGAAAAAGAAAGTGTAATGTAAGTTAAAGAAGGGAGAGGAAGGAGTGGAAGGAGAAAAGGTTAAGAAATAGCATCAGTGCTGGTATTTTTGTACACACACACACACACACAAAAATTGATTGTGATTGTGTGTGTGTGTGTGTGTGTGCGTGCGCGCGCACATGCGTGTCTGCATTCATGTGAATGTGCATACGTGGGTGTTGCACGCATGCGTTCGCGCGTGCACGTGCGTGGGTGCGTGTGTATATGTGTATGTGTGTGCGTACGTGTAATTGTGCATGCGTAGGTGTAACACGGGTACGTCCGTACGCATATATGTGCATGCAAGCGTGTGCACGTGTACATGTGTGTGTGTGTGCGCGCGCGCGCGTGCGGGCATGAGTGTGTATGTGCGTGTGTGTTTATGAGTTCGTGTGTGTGTGTGTTCATGCGTGTGTGCGCACCTGTGCGTGTGTATGTGTGTGTGTGTGTGTGTGTGTGGATGAGTGACAATGCCACTTTGAGGAGCTTATTAGGCACAAAAATCAATGAATCAATTATGTATTTTTTCTTTCTTTTATTCGTGCTTTTCTAAACATGCTCTCACGCGCGAGTGTGTATGTGTGTGTGTGTGTGCATGTGTGTGTTTTGCATACGTGTGTGCCTTCGTGTTTGCATACATAGTATTACACTCTTGCGTGCGTGTGTGCGAGCGTGTACACGTGTCTACGTGCGTGAGTGCACGCTCATGCGTGTGTGTATGTTGTATGTGTATGTGTTTGTATGTATGTATGTGTGTGTGTGTGTGTGTGTGTGTGTGTGTGTGTGTGTGTGTGTGTGTGTGTTTGTGTTCAGTGTCTTTAAAGTAACAGAAAGACTAATTTTTTTTAATAAATGGGAGATTTTCAGGGAATCATATTATGTTTTTAAAACATCCTTGTACCACAGGTAAGTGCTTTGTTTTTAAGGGTTCGTTAAATAGCCTTCTTAGTAAAAAATAAAACCAAAAGGTCATATTGTGCTTTAGGTGGTTATCCACAAGCCTTTGATTCTGTATGACGCACTGTTCTGTGGCTTAGGCTTGCAAAACAGAATATAAATGCAAACACATTGTAGGTCAAAACAGATTTGTACAGAACAAATGTAAAATCTATCAGTCTCTTCTGATATTAAGGAAGGAGCATGTTACTTTTATTCTCAAAGCTTTGATAACAGTTTGATAAAGTGAACATCTTTTCCCAATATTGTTCTTCATGTTTTCAAATGATCTGGAATACTTTTTGTCAAAGAGATGCTTTATTCTTTTAAATGTTTTCTAATCAAAATGTGCTTACCAGTATGTTGAAGTTTCAGCTTTCACAGATACTGATGATTCTATTTTATTCTTACATACCAATTGTAGGCCATTGCGTGCCAGTGGGAACGGATGACAAAATTTACACAACTGCATACCCACGGGGACTAGATGTAAAATCACATGAGGGCTTATTCCATTATCCTCGAAATAAAAGAATTAAAAAATAGAAGATTAGAAAACACTTGTGTAGCTTTATTGTGTTTCTGAAAATCTTGTGGTACTCTGAAAGAAAAACGATATTTGTTTAAAATAGATCTGGCAATATATAACTGTAAATATGTAAACCAAATGCCATGTCTGTTGCAGGGAATGAATCTTACTTCATCATGAAGTGTCCCTATTAACAGAAAAAACGAAAACATCTGATTCCTCAGCGTTTCCTTCAGCCGCCGTCACGTTGCAATTTGGGCATGCTGATCCAAAAGTGGAGACTGTAATTGTCATTATTTTCGGTGAAAAGAGGTTCTCATGGTGTAGTATTCACATTGGATGATTAGCTTGCATCAAAAGCCACACCACCAGCAACAGAATTCTCTTAATTAAGCCTACCCAAAACTAGTCACACAAAACTAGTCGCTGCCAGAATTATTCACGTGTATGCTCCAACATCAAACGCCTCACAGAGTACATCGAATTCTTTGACAATGACCTACAAGTAGCCAAAAACAAAGCAACCTGCCGTAAAATTTGCATAATCATGGAAGATCTCAACACAAAGGTAGGTGAAGGACAGACACTAGACCTTTCGGCCATGGCTGCACCAGTGAGAAAGGAGACATGGATGCTTCCTTCTGTCACGCAAACGGTGTAATCTTTACAAACACATTCTTCAAACACCTGCGTCAAACACTCTCACAGAAGAGCCATAGGGGTCTCACCCCTAAATGAGATTTGCCATCTAATTGATTATATATCACATAAAAAATTTAGCAAAAATCAGTAACCATGCCAGAACAAGACCAGAGACGGCAGTGACTGGTCACTTGTGAGAGTCCAGAGAGCTCGGATTGAAGTTCATCAAATAGAAACAAATACCTCACCCGTAGAAAAACTTCCCGGTTGTTGTTGTTTTGTTGTTGTTTTTTTTATACTGATTTACAAAGGTTTCTTTTTTCAATTGCCAATAAATATGATTTAGTGCTATCAAAGAAATATGTATTATTATAATTTTTTGGGATCAAAATGTAATGAAATCCTTGATGAAATATTCATCATGGCAAACAATTCATGTACAGATCAAAAGTACAAAACAAAGAACTTTTGCATAACAGTTTTAAGAAAATACCCGACAATGTGGTATTTAACTAAAGAATGGATTGCCAAAAGAAAAACACGAATCACAGTGTTTGTGTAACTACATGGCACTTTTATAAACCTCTGATTGATGGCTAAATACTCTACGAAAGCAATGCTATCTTAAAACGATCTATTTGTTAGAGGGAAGAGTGTGGACATTGAAGTCAGTGGTCTAGGGGTGCTGCTGGAAGTCATGAACTGAGCAAAGATGCTACAAGATAGCGAACTCTGATATGGACCTCCTTCCAGTCACAGCAACAATGGAGGCATATGACAAATGAGGAGGAAATAAGAGCCAGAGTAAAGAAATTTAACGTCGTTCTGATGCTAATGAACATCCTCTAGCACTTTCCAAAGTAACCACTCATGATGTGATGCTATCTAAGAGTAGTTCTACACTTTAGCACGAATGGACTGCAACCTGAGAACCTTCTGGAAAGACTGGATGACAAACTATCAGATACAGCATGGAAACACAGCCAAGAAGACCCTTTTGATGATCTGCCACAAGTCTTCCACCACACTTGCCTTACATGACCATGAGCTAAACAACTTGCTCAGTGATAAGATCATCTCTTGCCTCTTATATAACAATTTTTTAAACCAAGCTATTTGTGCATAATTTCTCATCCAGGGTATACTTAAGGTCTCAATTCATTTCCAGATGTCATGTGTGTGATCATGTGCATTCAAGTTACGTAAGCTGGGGTGTTTTTGGCCACAGCAACATAAAGTAATATAAAACTTAAACATTCGTAGCATGTATACACTCTTAATATCGAAACACACACACGTGCACAGACACACAGACACACAGACAGAGAGAGAGAGGAAGATATAACTCCTGTTGCAAAGAGCAAGCTGCTTTGCCTTTTGCCCTGATGTTAGTGTCTAGTTAAGAAGCCATGGAAAGTGCTTTTCTGTCAGATCTGGGTTAAGAAGCCATGGAAAGTGCTTTTCTGTCAGATCTGGGTTAAGGAGCCATGGAAAGTGCATTTCTGTCAGATCTGAGTTAAGAAGCCATGGAAAGTGCATTTCTGTCAGATCTGGGTTAAGAAGCCATGGGAAGTGCTTTTCTGTCAGAGCTGAGTTAAGACGCCATGGAAAGTGCTATTCTGTTAGAGCAGCTTGTGTTTGCAGCAGTGGCCATGATGTCATGTCTGCCATATTGCTGCATACACGCTCTGTTTGCCAAGCACAACATTCACAGAATAAGTCGTTCTATACAACACAGTAGGCATGGAGAAGCGGCAGGGAGAAGCGATGACCTCTTGCGGTCACAACAAACCCCCCCTCCCCACCACCACACCACCCCGTGGTCTTTAGCCAATGGGCACAGTACCAGTCTGTCCCATTGAAATGGGGTACTAGAAGTGAGGAGGCTTTACAGTAACATGTTAGAGTTTTGATTGATGTATGGCTTGAACGTTTTTATTGTCTTAGTTTTTGTACGGCTACACCTGCCATACTTTCTATTTCACTTTCTCCTATCATATAGTCTGTTAGACTGTTGGGACACCAATGAATGTTTTGCAACCAGCCTTTTCCACTCCAAGGAGTTTTCAGCTCTTCGGAGTATGTCCTCCATTTTAAGCCAATCCACTCTCTGATTTTGTGTTACCATCGTTGTTGCTGTCTGCCTCTTTGGCTCCCTCCTTGTACTGTAACCTCTAGACCACCAGTTCATTTTACAAAATGACTGCCTATGTTAAGAATATTTCCATAACGTGTACACACGGTTCCAGCAATATTATCTAGTAAACAGTGGCCCTTCTGAAGACAATGGAAAGTTTAAGTATTGTAGCATTGTACCCATTTTCCTGGCAGCAGCTTTGGCGGAACTGTCAGCCCACTCATTGACAAGACGTAGTCAATGTGATAGAATGCAGATAAATTCAATAGTAGTACCTCCTAAGGAAAATTTGTATAATATGAATTATCTCAAGAATCAATGTTCTTACCTAAGTTTAAGTCCGTGAATAAAGCAATACGTTATGCAGTAAAGATGAAAAGAATCCTTGCTGTATGATGAGATTTTTTTAATCGTTGTGCTGAAGGTGGAAAAATCTTAAGGTGGGAAACTCTTGGGAAAATGAATCAAATACTATAAAGGTGGCCTGAAAATGGAGAAGTGTTTGACACCAACAACAGCACTGCTTGTAAATTGACATGTGTTGTAGATCTGCAAGAGCTGGAACCTTGGCCACAAAGGAAGAAGACACTGATGTCATCAAGCAACTAAAAGAAGGCAAATCCCCTGGAATAGACAACATACCAAGTGAGCTGTTGGAGAGTTTAGGCCCTTCCAGTTCTATAACCTTACCTCATCTATGCAAAAGAACTTTGGGAGACCGGCCAATGTCCAAGCGAGTAAAAGCAACACGAATTCATCATGCTTCACAAGGGCTGGGATACTAAAGACTGTGGCAGAGACAGAACAATGGCCTTGATAAGCCACGCAAGCAGCATTCTTCTGATCCTCCTCCTCAACAGAATGAAAAATAAAGTAGAAAGAAAGATATCTGATTGTCGGGAATGATATAGACACGGAAGATAAACAACAGACATAATTTTCGATGCTTCTGGAAAAGACAGGAGAATGGACAAGGAAGGCAAAAAATAGACAAGAAGGAGGTGACAGGAAAAAACCCCAAGGCAGGACGAAAGAGAGGGATACAAAATAGGGAAATCTTAGCACAGAATTTCCAGGCCTTGGGGATACTATCCATACTGACAGGTCGCTGGAACCCACACAGACTTCACTCCCCCTAAAAGTCCTTCGGATGAGACTATAAACCGAGGTCCCGTGTGCGAACGCACGCAGAACATCTCGAGCACACGTTAAAACCCGTTACGCTTTTTGGAAGAGTAGGCCATTGCATACCGGTGGGAACGGATGATAAAATTTACAAAACTGCATACACAAAGGGGCTGGATGTAAAAAAAGCACGCGAGTTCTTATTCCATTATCCTCTAAATAAATGAATAAATACAACATAAATAAACGGATGAGTTCCGAAGAATATGAAAAGGTCACAGGGGCAAACATTTGCTGCTGTCAACGATTGCATTGATTCAGTCCTATTAGGATGATCAATGAAGTCAACAGTACCCGCAAAGACGGGAACAAACAAAGGAAGGTAGCACTCTCAGTGTTATTGACTACAGCTGCTAACACTGTACCCAGTGATGCCAACAGGTGAAGCAGGTGAGGAAAATCCATACCTGATTTTAACTGAAGTTCTATGGTTATGGAGTTCTTAATGGTAGAACTCCTTGACACACATTGCTGTAGCAGGTTTAGTTTGTTATTCAAAAGGTAAGATACCAATCTAAGCATAAGCATACATTTCTAAAGTCAATACATGCATCAGAGCACCAATTGCCAATTTGAATGACAGCGCGCGCACGCGCGCGCGCGCGTGTGTGTATGTATGTATGTATGTGTGTGTGTGTGTGTGTGTGCGCGCGCGCGTGTAGAGAGTGTGTGTTTATGTGTGTGTTTGTGTTTTATTATTTATGCTATTTATTCTTTTATTCGAGGATAATGGAATAAGCACTAATGTGTTTTTTGCATCCAGTCCCCGTGTGTATGCAGTTTTGTCAATTTTGTCATCCGTTCCAACCAGCACATAATGACCTACTTTTCCGAAAAGTGGAACAGGTTTTAACGTGTGCGTAAGATTTTCTGCATGTGTTTGCACCCGGGACCTTGGTTTATAGTCTCATCCGAAGGACTTTTGAGGGGAGTGGAGTCGGCACTGATGTCAACCTCAGGGGAAAATTTCCCCCTGAACAGGATTCGGATCCCGGTGAGCAGATCGCGAGCGAAGTGAGCAACGCTCTAAGCAACCAGGCTATCCTCCACCCCCACCCCGCGCGTCGCATGTGTGCGTGTGTGTGTGTGTGTGTGTGTGTGTGTGGAGTCAATCATCATGTGTAAATAGATATAGATATTACAGGAGTGATTTTGCTATGAGCTTTTTGGGAGGACTGCAGATAGAATGGGTCGAACTGCAGGCTTTGTTTCAATCCCAAGAACACTAAAGACATGCACATTGGTGAATCAATAGATAGAAACATACACGGAGATGAAGATACCCTCAAGGTTGTTGAACATTTAAGATGCCTTCTGTCATTACATATTAGCCCATGCCTCATGTGCCAAAAAAAATTACAGCAAGAACTGCTCTAGCCAAACAAAGTCTTACTAATATTTGGAAAGACAGATGTTTAAGAAAGTGAGTGCGCTTCCTTTCAAGAAAGCAATGGCAAACTACTTGTACTCTCTTGCAAAGAACAGCACCACAATGACACGTGGACAGAAAAAAACAACGTTAAAATGTCTGCTTTCTTTGGCACCACCTGGAAAGAACAGGACTCTAGAGTTACTGTGGAGGGAGGGAGGGAGGCTCCACGGGGTGAACAGCAGCTGTGGTGATGGTATTTCACCGGAATGTCGTTGCCGGGAACAACCGTGTGGAGGCTCCTAAAGAAAGAGTAAAAAGTGGAAAAGAAAGAACACCATCAACATTGGTACATGGAGTGCCCGAACCATGTTAAGTATAGGAAAACTACAGCTGTTGCTAAAGGAGTTGGAAAAAAGCCAAATGTACATCACTGGCCTTGTTAAAATCAGATAGAGCAGGGAAGGAAAAAGCTCACACGGTGACCACAAAAATGTCTAGAGAGCGAATGGAAAGGGTGGTACAAACGGTATTCCTATTGTGTTGGACAAAGAACATGCATCGATAATGAAAAGTTCTAACACAATCAATCATCTTTAATCTTATCCCCTCCCTAAAGCTAAACACCAAACATCATGTTCTCACCATCAAACAGTTAAATGCACCAGAAGCCACCAGGAAACTGAAATAATTTTTTTTAATGACCTTCATTGTGTCAGAGAGAATAAACCACAAGGAGAGCTATGCATTATATTGAGCAACCTCAATGCAAAAGTTGCTGAGGGTGAAGAGAGAGAGTGTGTCATTGGCCCCTAGAGACTAAGAGGAAGAAATAAAAGTGGTGACCTGCTAACATCCTCCTGCAAGGCAAACCAACTTGCAATTACAAACACCCTCTTCAAGCATCCAGTCAGAAGATGTTTCACTAGGATACCACCAGAAAACAGTGCAAGAAATCAACTCTACTACAAAATGATTCATAGAAGATGGAAGTCAGCAATTTTAAACTCAAGACTGTTACGCTGACCACATAACTTGTCTTAGTAATAAGATTTAAATCTATGAAAAATGTCAAAAACACACCATTCCCTAAATAGCACACTGAAAAACTTGAAGATCTAGACAATGTCTCATGTTTCCAAACTGAAATAAGTAACTTGCTTTTTTCAGATGCTAGATGCGTGGGCAGAAAATGATAAGTTGCCAGAAGAAATTTGGACTGAAATGGAAAAGATCTACACTGACACAACAAAGAAAAACTAAGAATGAAAAATCAAAAGAATCCAAAATCATTTTATAAGTTATGAGGTTTTGGAAATAGCCCAGGAAGAAAGCAAAGTCTGAAAATCAGGTAAAAGAGAAGATTACTCACGATTAAAGAACATATCAGATCAGTCAAACAAAAAAAGGTTCAAGCCAGAGCTCAGTGTGTCAGTACCTCACTCATTACTGCCCCAATTTAGCCCAAAGACATCCTAACAAGGTGCCATGGATACAGCAAAACATCATTCAACAGTAAAGAAGAAAATATGCCTGAAAATTACAAATATTTTAATCTTGTGTACTAACACAGCCAGGTTTTGTGTGACAAGCCCTTTAAAATGAAACTCTTTCGCTACTGTGGATCAATTGTCTAGAAATAATGCACTCATCTTTGAACCATGATGGTAATACCTGTTTTTACCCAAACTATCGACTCCTTCCACTCCACCTTGAATGGTGGTCTGGGCAATAGTTTTTCAGAAAAAGTAATAAACCAAGGTATAGTATGGAGCACACATTCAGCACAAGTAAAATAGTACACAGCAACAAGATATTTGTATCTAGTAAAATTATTGTAAAAAAATTACTCTGATAGGAAGAAGAACCCACACACAAACAGTAATTCTGTAAAAAAAAATTTAAAACCTAATTTGGGTTGCCATGCTCTCCAAGTGATGTGCTCTCCCAGAAAGCACAGCCCAATTTTCAGGCACAGCAATATACTTTGATAAAAAGTGGTATACAATGTGATACACTTCACTTCACTTCACTTCACTACACTACACTACACTACACTGCACTACACTACACTACACTACACTACACTACACTACACTACACTACACTACACTACACTACACTACACTACACTACACTACAATGCAACAAAGTGCAATGCAATAAAATACAATGCAATATTACATTACGAGACAATGCAATGCAATAATATCAAAACAGTAGAAGACAGTTCAGTTGCAATATAAGAAAACTAATCAGCGTGATATCTATAATTAATTCTCCTAACGAATTCCTTCTAGACTAAAATAGAGCAGGTGTCATATTGGTATTTGTGTTGTGTGTTGTTTTTGCTGCAGGTGTTTTGTTCTTGTTTTTGCTGTTGTTATCATTATTGGTGACGCTGTTGCTGCTCTTTTCTTACGGGGAAAAATAAACAAATGTTAGATCAATATGTGCAAATGAAGCTATATTCGGTTCCACAGCCTGTTTCTGTGTGGTTACAAAGCAACAAAAATCAAGTATGTAGTTAATATGAATGAGCTCACAACTTCACAGCAAAGGAATAGCTGGATAGTTAAAAGGATATTTCAAGTTAGTTCAGAAGCTGCTTATAGTATATAGGAATAGTTCAGAGGTTGCTTAAGGGTACATCAGGATAGTTTAGAGGTTACTTAGGGTACATCAGGATAGTTTAGAGGTTACTTAGGTTACAGCAGGTTAGTTAAGAAGTTACTTAGGGTACATCAGGATAGTTTAGAGGTTACTTAGGGTACATCAGGATAGTTAAGAGGTTACTTAGGGTACATTAGGATAGTTTAGAGGTTACTTAGGGTACATCACAATAGTTTAGAGGTTGTTTAGAGTACGTCAGGTCAGTTAGGAGTTGCTTAGGGTACATCAAAATAGTTTAGAGGTTACTTATGGTACGTCAGGTTAGTTCAGAGATAATATAGGGTATATAAGGCTAGTTCAGAGGTTGTTTAGGGTACATGAGGTTAATTCTGAGGCTGTGTAGGGTACATCCGGTCAGTTAAGAGGTTTTTTAAGGTATATCAAGTTAGTTCAGAGGTTGTTAAGGGTGCATCAAGTTAGTTTAGAGGTTGTTAAGATATATATCAGGCTAGTTCAGAGGTTGTTTAGGGTATATCAATTTAGGTTAGAGGTTGTTAAGGTTATATCAGGTTAGTTCAGAGGTTTTAAAAGTTATATCAGGTTAATTAAGAGGTTGTTATGGGTATATCAGGTTAGTTGAGAGGTTGTTAAGGGTACATCGTGTTAGTTCAGAGGTTATTTGGGGTATATTAGGTTAGTTCACAGATTGATAAGGGTACATAAGATATTTTAGAGTTTTTTTTATCATGGTACATACGATTAAGTTTACAGGTTGTTAAGGGTGCATCAGAAAAGTTTAGAGGGTTGCTTAGAGTACATCAGGTTAGTTCAGAGGTTATTTAGGGTACATCAGGTTCGTTCAGTGGTTGTTTAGGGTATATCAGGTTTGTTAAGTAATTGTTTAGAGTATATCAGGTTAGTTAAGTAGCGGCTTATGGTACATCAGGTTAGTCTATAAGCTTTTAAGCTACATCGGGTCAGTAAGTAGTTGTTTGAGGTATATCAGGTTAGTCTAGAGGTTGTTTAGGGTACATCAGGTTAGCTCAGAGGTTGTTTTAAAAAACCTTTTTGTCATCATGTAACGTGATTCTACCTGTAGTACAAAGGTGTACACACACAGACAGACACACAGACACACAGACACACAACACACACAGACAGACAGACAGACAGACAGACACACACACACACACACACAGACACACACACACACACACACACACACACACACACACACACACACACACACACACACACACACACACACACACACACACACACACACACACACACACACACACACACACACACACACACACACACACACACACACACACACACACGGATACAACACACACACTGATACAACCACCCCATCCCCAACACACACACACTTCTAACCTGGGCAAAAACTGTTTCTTGAGACCAGTTTGCCCAGATCCCACTGTGTAGCCACGTAAGCTGCTTGATCAGGCAAACAACTCCTCATGGCACCAACATGACTCCTCTGGCAGTTAAGGTGGAAAGCTAGGATATAGAGCCAGGTATTTCATCTAGCTTTGATTTTGTTTCCTGTCCTTTGATATGACATCACTCAATGAAAGACAATAGGTGTAAGGAAAGGTGACTACTACTACTACTACTACTACTACTACTACTACTACTACTACTACTACTACTACTACTACTACTACTACTACTACTACTACTACTACTACTACTGCTACTACTGCTGCTGCTGCTGCTGCTGCTGCTGTTGCTTTTACTACTACTACTACTACTACTACTACTACTACTACTACTACTACTACTACTACTACTACTACTACTGCTGCTGCTGCTGCTGCTGCTGCTGCTGCTGCTGCTGCTGCTGCTGCTGCTGCTACTTACTACTACTACTACTACTGCTGCTGCTGCTGCTGCCGCTGCCGCTGCCGCTGCTACTGCTACTGCTGCTGCTGCTGCTGCTGTTGCTGTTGCTGCTGCTGCTGCTGATGCTGATGCTGCTGTTGCTGTTGCTGCTGCTATGACTTCTAATTGTGATACTTGCAAATCATTGTTGTTTTCTCATGACGCTTTCAGGTCTAGCTGAGAAACACTGAAGCAGAAACAGAGTCACAATGATTTTAGACTGGGTGTTGGGATTGAAAGTAGCACATCCTATCCAGCTGTGGACTATAGTACTGCTTTAAATGACGTTTTAGTGCACACAGGTTTTGCATTTTACATAAAGAAATGCCAACGCTTTCAAACATAGACCATACTGGTTTTCTAAAGAAAGATAGTAGGGAGTGACTGAAAAAGCGATCTTTCTCAAACTGATTGACAGAACCAGACTGAACAGAGGAACATCATGGTGGCCAGGGGCCTAAATCACACTACAGACATCTGGAATTCTTCAGTGACCAGTCTTCAGCACGCTGTGTATCCCAATGTATCTCATGGCTGTGAAGTGGCCGTGTTGAGTCAGATGGAGTTTTTGCCTTGGGACAACCCCGACAACATTGTCTCTGCTGAGGTGGAGGAAATTTTCCGAAGGATCAGGAGTTTCCTTCTTGTGTTTTTGTTTCTGATTGGTGGACCAGGCAACGTCATCAACATGGCAGTGTTCTATAAACAGGGCCTGAAGGATCGTCTCAACCTGTGTCTCTTTGCTCTGTCTTTAGCTGATGTTCTATACTTAATACAAGCTATGCTTCACCATGCAGAACAAGTTTACTTACAGTTCACTACCAAAGAAATGTTCGGTCCTATGATAGCTTTCTTTACAAATAATCGTTTCACAGGTTTGGTGGGAGCTTCTTATGTGTCTCAAGTCCTGTCTGCCATCATTGCCAGTGAGAGATGTCTCTGTGTCCTCTACCCTCTCAAAATCCAGGTCATGATGCACACCAGAACCATGGCTGTTATCATTTTCATTTTATATATTGCGCTCATTGGTTTATATTCTATTGTAGCATTTCGATTTCAAGTGGGATGTGTGTACAATTCAATATCAGGAACAGTTATAAACATTGCAGTTCTTGGTGAGTTTTATAAAAATCACAAAGAATTCATCGACCATCTTGATGGTTTCTTGTTCGGTGTCGGTATACCAACAACATCAGTGATTGTTGTGATAACAACAACGATAATCACTGTTGTAAAACTTCGTCAGATTGTGACATGGCGTGCTGGAACAACTTCATCACTCTCTCCACGTGAAGTGGCCCTGACCAAAATGCTGGTAGGAACTTCCATTCTGTTTCTGGTTTCTGCTATTCCAAAGTCCATTCTTCGCTTCAGCTGGCTCTTTCTTCCAGAAATGAATTCAGGGCGACGCAACCAAAATTTTTATTTTACATCTGTGTGGTTTATTGAAATAAATGCCTACATCAACTCAAGCCTCAATATAATTGTGTATTACTGTATGGGTTCTCGCTTCAGGGAAACAATCAAGTCTTTGTTTGTCAACAAGAAACGAACAGCAGGAAGGCAGAAATCATCAGCCTAATGAAATGCGAAGATTGTTTTGAGAACTAACAGTGATTAAAACTATATAAACATGTATGTGCACAGTGATATATATATATATATATATATATATATATATATATATATATATATATATATATATATATATATATATATATATATATATATATATATATATATATGTGTGTGTGTGTGTGTGTGTGTGTGTGTCTGAGAGGAGAGAGAGAGAGAGAGAGAGAGAGAGAGAGAGAGAGAGAGAGAGAGAGAGAGAGAGAGAGAGAGATCTCAAAGTCTTACTTGATAAAGCTGATTTCACCTTTACTTGTTATCGGTATGAGTGTCAGCTGTTCAGCTGTTCATTATATTTCTTTATGTATTATATTGTATTGTGCAGTACTATTTTGCGTTGCACTTTGTTGTACTGATTTGTATTGCATCGTTTTATATCATATTGTATTGCATTGTCTACAATTCACAGGCAGGGTGGGTTTCTTTGACTAAAATTCGTGCTGCTGTCCATGGAGAAAGTACATTGCCACTAGCACTGCACAGCACTAGATTACTTTTTAATGCTGCAGGTACATTGTTTTGAATGTGAGTGTTCTTTTATCATACAAAAGTTTTCCAGCGACACCGCCTTACTTTGGAGTGCTCTCAATGTGTGTAACATACTGAAACTCTGTGTTTGTGGCTCTGGCATGTACAGTTTAAGTACATCTGTACTCTACACAATATCTCATACTTTTTCTAGAAGGAAATGTACAGAATACTGGAAGAACTGACTCGTAGTTCCTTTGCCAATGTTACCTTTTTAACGTCTTTAACCATATATTTTGTGCCTTTTTTCATTAGCGCAATGTATGTGTCCTTATCTCAAGCATGCATAGCTTCTCTGTCTCTCTGTGTACATTAGATGATTTCAGAGCAGAGTTCTCTCTCTGTCTAATTTCAGAGCAGAGTTCTCTGTCTGTCTGTCTTTCTGTCTGTCTGTCTCTGTCTCTCTCTCTCTGTAGTCAGAAAAACACCCACAGAAGCAAGCAGAACAATATTTTTGCTATGATCTAATCTATCAAAAAACGACCACTTTATCCACCACCATGACCAGTGTCAGTCTGCCAGCAACCTTTGTACGTGACTTTAGATGACATGCGGCAAAAGCATCACCACATATCATGTAAAAGAATAGGAGGTGGCCACAGCGCAGTCATGTTTCCACTAAAATCCAGCCCAGCTAACAACAGCAACAGAAGAGTAGGCCATTGTGTGCCCGTGGGGATGGATGACAAAATCTACAAAACTGCAGACACACGGGGACTAGATGTAAACAACACTTGAGTGCTTATTCCATTATCCTCGAAATAATGGAATTAACAACAACATGACACAGCATCACACCTCTGTCAGTTCCCTGAGTTTTTAAAGGAAACCCCTGGTGAGGTCAGCAGAGATAGAAGACGAGCAGAGGCAAAGAGGACAACACAGGGACAAGAAGAACTGGAGGAAAGTGAAATTGTCACACCTAAAAAAAGAGCATTCACAATACCTGTGTGTACTCACACATCCCACAAGCCACACTATCCTCCCAACTGACAAATCTCTTTATACAAACAACACACTGGTGAAAGAATGTTCATTTCATTTCATTTATACCACTTTAAGTCACGAGATTTCTCTGCGTGAAATTTGTGCTACTCTCCCCGGGGAGAGCGCGTCGCCACAAGAGCAGCGCCACCCCCCTTTTTAGGGACTGCAACTGTGTACAAGAAATCCATCATGGGCTAAGTAATGTTAAAGTGTTGGGAAAAGAAGAGCAGACTGATCAACAACCTGATCTTGACCTTGTGGGTGTTTTTGTAACAGAAAGATTGATTGGACTGTGATGATTCTCTGGTGAAAGTTGGGGGAAGTTGGAATGAGTGCTGACATCATCAACAAAAGTATGTATCAGAGACATATACATGGATTATGAATTGTGTAAAGTGTTCCCTTATAAACAACTAGACAGATGATTTGCGAAGCTAATCATCTTATCTTTCGTTTTCAATGGACCACCACAAATAAAACATAAATAGATTTCTTCTGGTTTATGAAGAATGTCTCCAGAGCCTTATTCATGAACGATAGTTTTTTTTAACCATTGTAAGTTGTAACCAAAAGATTTGGCAAAGCAACCATTTCTTTTCAAGTGTAGTTTACTTTGTGACATATCCATGGTTGGCAAACCAACGTTGGCTACAGAACAAACCACTTTTTTTTTAGTACACTAATAGCTATTTTAAGAAAATCATAAAGATCCCTTTAAAGACGGGATAGCCTGGTGGTTAGAGTGATGTATTCATGATCTACTGACCCGGGTTCGAATCTCGTTCAAGAGGATTTTTCCTGTGGAGTTAACATCAGTGCTGACTCCACTCTTCCAAAAGTCCTTCCGATGAGATTATAAACCGAGGTCCCGTGTGCGAATACACGCAGAACATCTTGTGCACATGTTAAAACCCGTTCCGCTGTTCGGAAGAGTAGGCCACTGTGTGCCAGTGGGAACGGATGACAAATTTCCAAAACCGCATACACACGGGGACTGGATGAAAAAAGCACATGAGTGCTTATTCCATTATCCTCAAAATAAAAGAATGAAATAAATAAAATAAAGGTATGCCTGCATGGGAACGACAAGTTCATCTCATTTTCATATTCCACTTGGGAGCACCTGTGCAATCATCGCAAAAAATGAGTTCAGAAGGGTTTGTTACAATTATCAGACCTGAGGATCTTGATAAGCAAAAAGTGGTGTCCATGAATCGCCAGTTTTATGGTTAACCGGTGTGTTACCACATGACCTTTGCCGGTTAACCTTTTACTGAACTCCAGGATACAGGCTGCAGGCTGTTGACCCAGGAGCAATGCCACAGCTATTTCAGGCAGTCGCTGTGGTCACCTGCTGACAGGGAGAGACTACAGGCCTGTATCAGTGCCAGGTTTGATGTGATGTATGAAATATTGAATGCAGTTTATCCCCGAAGTCGGAATGCAGCTACCTTAGTGATTGGCTAAAACGGGTGCCTACACAAAATCTCACCATTCAGGGCTGTAGCCAAGGAATGAAACAAAAATAAACAGCAGTTTGATTCTCGCTTGGATAACTGTGTGTGCGCGCGTGTGTTTTGTTTGTTTTGTTTTGTTTCTGTTTAATGTCCATTCACTACTTGGTGATAAGGACACACCCCATTCAAACTAACATCTCTCTCTCTCTCTCTCTCTCTCTCCTCTCTCTCTCTCTCTCTCTCTCTCTCTCTCTCTCTCTCTCTCTCTCTCTCTATCTTTCTCTCTCTCTAATGTATGTATATTTATATTCTCACAACTATCTACAGTAGAGTTCTTACTGGGAAGAATATATAACCTCAGCAACTGATGCTATGAACTGCTGAGAGTCATATAAACTTCTTGAACAGTGGCATTTTTTTTTAATGAATATATATTCATCTCCTTTAAAACATGTGTGTGTGTGTGTGTGTGTGTGTGTGTGTGTGTGTGTGTGTGTGTGTGTGTGTGTGTGTGTTTGTGCTGTTGATCCTATTAACTCTTCCACTCTGCTGTACTGGTAGTTCTTTAGTCACCTTGGTCATCATTGAAGGCCGAAGTAGAGAATGAAAATTATCTGTGAGTTTTAAATTGACTGAGCTTTGATGCTTCTCTTATCTGACCGATTGGGTCTAGTCAGGTCTGGTCTGCTTTGTTCTGGTCCAGCCAGACCCAATGGTCAGCTGGGCATGTTGGCTGGATGGTCATACTGACCAGTCATTGTCAGGATTCAACTGGTCCTGTGAATTGGGACACAAGCTTTCAAAGTCGTTGATCTGTCAATGGTATAAATGCAAAGCAGCACATTTAGTGATTCAAGCTCACAGATTATTATGCAAGAAGTAACGCATGCATTAACACCCATGTTTGCGTGCGTGCACACACAAACACACTCATTCACACACACATGCGCGCACACACATATAAACACAAACACAATCATACCAGAGGAGAGAGAGAGAGAAGAGAGAGAAGAGAGAGAGAGAGAGAGAGAGAGAGAGAGAGAGAGTTGAATCCTAGTTGATGACTATTGTATAGGTATGACGAAGGGAAGCGATTTGCTTTAGGATCTCTTTGGAAAGCTGAGAATAGATCAGAGTGGCGCGAGAAAGATAACAGATCAATCTAAGGAGTAATGCTGAGGAAGAGAAAGTACATGAATCAAAAGATTTCAGATTATAAGTGGAATGCGTGGGAGTCTTGTATTGGAATAAGAGTAAAGAAATCAAGAAGGTACGTAAATAAAAGAGAGACTTAGCTGACGGACACATATGGAATTGAAAAAGCAGGGTCTTTTTAAAATTGTTTATTCTACTTTGTATAATTAGTCAGTGGAGAAAATGAATGCAGAAGAGAGTTGATCATGTTTAGTAAGCAAAAGGCCAGCCAAGCAGCATGACTTTGAGCTCTTTGAAAATTTAGAACATGTCTGGGTATACCCAGAAGGAGGGAATTGCAATGTGCATGCCACCTGAAAAGAGCAAAGGTACCAACTAAGGTATTGAGGGTGTCTTGAGACGGAAAGTGATGTGTGGAACTAACTTCTGGGTTATTCAAAATCATTAATGATATATTGTTCCAGGTAAACTGAAACGATCAAAAGTAACATATAGTATTGGACTATGGAAGATGGACGATCAAGGGAACATTGTCTGTTCCCCTCTTTCAGAGGAGACTATAAACCGAGGTCCTGTGTGCAAACGCACGGGGACTGGATAAAAGGCACATGAGTGCTTATTCCATCATCCTGGAAATAAAAGGATTTAAAAAAAAGTACGTCCCTATATTGGGTGGAATGTAGCTAACTGTGACTCTATTTATGCACATATCTGGCTATATGTCATTGGTGGATGCCAACAAATCCCTACAATGCAAAATGTTTGAAAGATACGCGTGCACAAGTAAATGTTCATAACCAGACTTTACATTTCCGTTTAAAATCTTTCTTAGTTTAAGTGATGTTGCTGTGATTATGTAGAAGAATCTAATCATAATCATCAAAATTTGATATGCAACATTGATTCATATTATTCTAAGTTATATAAATTTTTTAAATATATTTCTTTTATTCATACCTCTTCCTCCTCCGTTTCTTCTAGTCCCTTCTTCCTCCTCCTCCTCCTCCTCCTCCTCCTCCTCCTCCTCCTCCTCCTTCCTCCTCCTCCTCTTCTTCTTCTTCTTCTTCTTCTTCTTCTTCTTCTTCTTCTTCTTCTTCTTCTTTCTTCTTCTTCTTCTTAACCTTTAATTATACTAAGGCACTGCATTAAAAAGTTTAGCTCATTTCTGTAAGCTAAATGTGTGCGATAAAACCCGAGACTCTGCAAATGGTTTCTCTGTCCACTGCTTGTTTTTGTTTCTGCTGTTGTGTTGTTGTTGTTGATGATGGTGTTTCTGTTGTTGTCTTTTCTACTGGCTACCCTTTCACCTCCTTCCTAAGACGGTTTCTGGAAAAGCGGCTTTAGGAAAGCCATTCGATTTAAACGTGGCCTTGCCGAAGTCGTTTTTGTTGTTGGACTGAAATCATCAGCGCTAGGTATGTAACAATGTGCTGTTTAATGGTTTAGCAGAAGTATATAAGATTCAAACCTCCCTCATCAAATCAGAAACACTAGACTATAATCCACTCGGCTAATACGTTCCTCGGTGATCAATGATAGGAAAGAGTATACAAAATCAGAAATTTCCGAGGAGTGTTAAATTCAGTAATGCACTGTTTCTTAGTACATTGTGGCCCAGTGCAGTACATCACATTTCACTGCACTGTATTGCTCCAGACATACACTAAAGCCGAGTGGTTAAGACCGTTTGACTTCAACCCCTTGGCCAGTTGGGTTCATGAAGTCGTGGGTTCGAATCACGGCGGCGTCTAGTAAATTAAGAGATGGGGATTTTTACAATCTACCAGGTCAACTTCAAATGCCGACCTGCAAGTTCCTTCATTCCTTTCGTGTATATACAAATGAGGAAGATAAAAAGTGCATTTAAAACTCCCGTTATTGGTGTCAGCGTTTGGTGGGTCACAGAAACACAGACATACTCAGCATGCAACCTGGACAATGAAATGAGCTGCTCCGAAGTCGGAATATGATGGTTAAGGCCAGTGGGCAGACCTCTAGCAAATTACAAGCACAGGAGAAGACCAGGTACTAGTACCTCACCCGATGAAGGAACACACACACACACACACACACACACACACACACACACACACACACACACACACACACACACACACACACACACACACACACACACACACACACATACACACAAACATACACACACACACATACACACACACACACACACATACACACACACACACACACACATACACACTCACACACACACACACACTCACACACACACACATACACACACACACACACACATCACACACACACACACACACACACACACACACACACACACACACACACACACACACACACACACACACACACACACACACACACACACACACATATATATCCCAACAATAGCAATAGAAGAAGTATGTTGCAACGGAACACAACGCTAAGCAACGGAACACAACGCTAAGCAACGGAACACAACGCTAAGCAACGGAACACAACGCTAAGCAACAGAACACAACGCTAAGCAACGGAACACAACGCTTAGCAACGGAAAACAATGCTTAGCAACCGAACGCATTACCCAAAGCAAAGGAAGAAATGCAACAACCCAAAGCATGGTTCAGCCCTAAGCAGGGATGGGCCACTAAAACAACATAACCCAACCTGAATTCTCTCTGGACTACCCAGCACTATGGCCCCTGACATAGGAGAAAGGCACAGGTTAGAGGTTGGGCTATTCATAATTAAAATGAAGATTTTCCAGTCCCCTCCCCCACCCCCACTTAATGCAGCTTTCCAACCCTGACTACAGGGGGCTTCCTCAATGTGTGGAGAGTCAGACAGACAGTTACTTGTGAGATTCCCTAGCAGTACACTCGTCAGCAACTGAACCACTTGGTACCCCACATGACTTGCTATTTTGCATATGAGTAAAAAAAATGGCCTCCAAATTTGGAGCAAAGAAGATCCCAACAGCAGTGTTTTCCTGTCGCTGAAGCCACGTAAGTGCTTCAAACTGAAGGTTTAGACCTGGAGGAGTATGAAGAAGGTGACAGTGAAAGTGTTTCCAGTGGAGGATGCTACCAGCAAGAACTGACTGACAGTGACTCAGCTTGGAGTGTGAGAGACAGAGGTGGACGTGCACCTGAGGAGAGGGGAGGGGTCACTGGGCCAAGTAGGCGAATGAAATGTCTGGGAAGATTTTACTGGCTTTCTTAATGCATGACTGGCACAAGATTTCAGTTTCCCCCCACCTTGCCTCATTTCTCTGGCTCTTCTGGCCTGCATGACTCAGCCCCCATTGATTTCTTCAATGAGGTTGTGACAGAAGACTTCCTAAAGAACATTGCTGCAGAGACAAACTGATTGCTCAAGAGAACCTTGTGGCTAGAGGCAAACTGAAGAGGAGGAGTTTATTAAAGCAGTGGCCAGATGGAGTAACTGAATGATTTGATTGATTGTTTTACTCATTTATGTTTACATAGGAGTGGTCCATAAACCAGAAGTCAAGGACTATTAGCCAACAAACCCATGCTCTGTAGCCCATTCGCTCCACCCAACCCAACAAGACCCCCCCCCCCCCCCCCCCCCTGCTCTTTCAGCTGTACCCCTCAGTGCAGCACTACACTGGACTATTAGGACACAGTGCAGGAGGACTGTAGTGTTTGTTCCCTGTGCTTCCTTCTTTTTTCCAGTAACCCTCTGTGTAACAATTAGTAACAGTAATGTATAATGTCCCTTAGACTTCACTTTTTTTATCCTAAGCAAAGTCTGCTGTACTCAAGTTATTTTGTGCATTCACATACGTTCTCTCCTTTCACTCTATGTTCACGGAGCTGATCAAAGTGTGTGTGTGACTCTATGGTCATCCTGACCACCAAATGTGGAGTGTTTTCAACATGGCACATGAAGCATGAAAAAGCAAACGAAAGCTTCAATATCTTAGTGTGAAGTAACCCAACATATAACCATTAAATTCCTAAAGTTTCATTTTGTTTCTTTCAATGTTGTATTTTGTATGATTTTTTCCTAACCCTATCAAAGATGTTGGTAAAGTGTGTAGGTACTACCTTCACCTTCAACTTCAACTATCCCTAGTCTAGTAAACCAGCTGCTATGGTGCAGTGGTTGGCACCTTGGGTTTTGGACTGGAGGGTCACGGGTTCGAATCCCATACGAGTCATAGGGAAATTTCGGACGCCGGCCGGCTCCTACCCAGAGTGATTGGGCTCAGTGGGGAGACTGGGACCACACAGTCGAGCTTCTTCCACTGTATGGATGCGAGTTTGAGAGTGTTGCTAAAATTACCTGATCAACATTGCAGGTGTTTGTATCTCTCGGGTCAGTTTTCGCCGGGATATATTCTGATAGTAAACGTAGAGTACAACCCTGTCAAGAATTGTCAAAGTATATGCACTTCCACAGCAGCATCAGTAGGTCACCTCTATTTCAGTGGTTCCAGTTGCTCTGGTCTCATGGTGACCTCAGATACGGTTTCACTATACACGTCTGTGTTTGTGGTGAGCTTGTGTCAAAGCCTTTGGGTTGGAGGTTCGGAGGAACGGTGGTTTGAGGCACGTTGTGGTGGTTGCCACCTCGGGTGGGCTACTTACTCAGTATGGGTCTGCGACTGAGCTGAAACTGTCGTTAGTATAGGGCTTAGTAGGTAGTGTCCTGCGTATCTTAGCTCAGAACAGGCACCACTGAACACCGCCAAAGTGACCCAGAAGAAGTGCAGGGCCCTCCTGGCTGGTGGCCCCATGGTGACCTGATATTGATGGGCTCTCTGTAGACTTCCGACCCTGAGGATGAGACTAATGAACCTGGGTATAGCTGGGACGGAGAGATTACAATGAGCGGCGTGGGAACAGCAGGACCAGGACATCACCGAAGATGAGGCAGCCAAAGAAAAAGCTGAAGAGGTGTGCTGAAATACCCTCACCTTCAACTATCCCGCTGTCTAGTAGACTGTTGGGGAACCACTGAATATTTTAAAATCAGCTTCCTCCACTCCTCGAGGTTTTCAGCTTTCATAGCAAGTCACTCAACTCAAGGCGAAACAAAACTCTACTGTTGTCTTCCTATCGTTTTCTCTATCTGCCTCTTCATCTCCCTCCTTGTTTTTTCCCCTGTAGGACAGTCTTGGCCAGTCCGAATGTTCATGTGATGTTCCCTTACTACTTCACTTTGCATTTTTTCAGTGCAGTCAGGGGCTCTTCTTATGGGCCAATGTTTTCAATTTTGGTTTTTATTTCCTCGTTAGTTATGTGATCTCTGTATGAGATAACAAGCAGTTTTCAAAAGCATCTCATCTCATTTCAATTGCCTGGAAGATAAATTTTATGAATAAGACTTATGTGTTTCTAGATGAATTTGTCAAAAATGATCATGTATGTTTATTTTTCTTTTATTTTATTTAGAAGGAAATTGACATTAAATGTCTTTAAATTGAAATGATTATTGATTTTCAAGTTGATGTCAAGAGTATGTCCTATATGTGTTGTTTGCACAGTGAGCGTCATATGCTTATTTAGTATGATGATGTAATCTTTTTTGTACACAGCTGCTTGTCTAATCATGTGTACCCATAAATAATTATTCTTAATTGTATCATGCTTATGCATGCGCTCTCGGTGTGTGTGCGCGCATGCGTGCACACCTGCACGTGAACGCGAGTCTTGTAAATGGGGGTCACATGGAGCGCTTGCACAGCTATGTTGCAGAAAGATGTGTGGGAGTATGTCAGATAATGATGTGTTGTTTGCACAGAGAGCATGATGTGTTGAGTTTGTGTGGTGCTTTATGGTGACATGTACGTGAGGCATTATTGTATCTTCAGATGTGAAATTCTGCGCTCCGGACCTATATGAATTTCTCTGGATGAGATAGTGCACAGTTTCATGCATCATACATCCCCTTTATTTTCATCTCATGTGTATACAAGTGTGTGTGTGTGTGTGTGTGTGTGTGTGTGTGTGTGTTTCTTTGTGCACGTGCAGAAAGCGGAAGTGATGTGGGAGCATGCATTTGGACACACTGGTGTGTGTAGGTCAGAGGTAGGTGCAAAGTCAGAGGGAAGAACACAGGAGAAGAACAACGAAGAAGAACAGACTGCAATGGGGGATTAGAGAAAAATTCAGAATTTGAATGATAATCATGTACTGCACTGGATGGAGAGAAACAAGCTTACATTACACAACGACGGAACAGGGATCAGGCCTGCTGCAATTCTGTTCTATATCAGACACACTGACAGTGAATGACAAAGGAGGGGAACAGGAGAAATGAGATATTTAACCCCACTTCTTTGCTAAATTAACAAACAATACAGTTTCTTAGAATTCGTTAGTCTAAATAAAAAAACAAATACTCAAGCATTTCAAACAAGATTACAACATGGTTGGTGTCACTGATTCAAACAATAAAGAAAATATGTTTTTAGCTGTTATTGCTTCTTTCCTCAGAAAACCATTACTTAGCGTTTGATAATGTTTATCACCCCATATAAAAACACAAGCGTACTTAAAATATTGCAAGTTCGACAGTTCTACGCTCTTCTTGCTCTCTTTTGTGCCTTATATGTAACAGTATTCTGGCTTTTGTTAGTATTGGGAATAGAAACTGATGTGATCAAACTTGCCATGGATAAAAACTCTGCTTACCTAACATTGCAAATCCAAGTAACATTGTGATATGGGCCACAGGTGATATTGCAGACTGATGAGTGACTTAACAGTTTTTTTCTTGACCAAATCCAGTTGACCAGTTGATTTATGATGATGATTGTCCACTAAATATGACACACCACAAGCATGCCTATCTAGCCGTTGGGTCTGCCAGGGCCAGAACAAAACAGACCAGACCTGACTAGACCCAATCGGACAGAAAATAGAGGCATCAAAGATTAGTCAGTTGAAATATCACAGATCATTTTCATATGGTGCTTAGGCCTTAAGTGATGGTCAAGATGACGAAATGACCACCAGAACTTCAGGATGGGAAAACTGATGGGAGTAACAACACACACACCACACACACACACACACACACACACACACACACACACACACACACACACACACACACACACACACACACACCATACAGGTAGGAACAGATGACAAAATTTACAAAAAAATATGCACACGTGGACTGATTGTAAAAAAGTACATGAGTGCTTATTCTATTATCCTAAAAACAAAGTAATAGATGAATAAATACAGAGAGATAGAGAGAATGAATGAATGAATGAATGAATGAAAAATCTTCATTTTTAAGGGTTACAGAGTAAGTATTCTTATACATTTTTCATCAGCCTTGCCATGATTAGGGACTATCAACAAAATACACACAAAAACAAAACAAAAACCAGGAGAGAGAGAGAGAGAAAAGAGAGAGAGAGAGAGAGAGAGAGAGAGGAGAGAGAGAGAGAGAGAGAGATGGCTGGCTGGCTGGCTGGATAGATGGATAAAGAGGCCACACAGTATGCTATAAGAACGAATGGTACCAAACATATGCTTTTAAAACAGTCAAAACGGAGCTTTGGAAGATTCACGGTTTAGCCCTTTTCTTCGTATTGCCTTCCTGAAAAGAGAAAAAAAATGTAGCATGGATTCTGGGTGGTTTTAATTTCTAATTGCAAGCGTTTTGAATACAGGGGGTAGTGTGCTATACACATTCCACGCCCGTTAAGAAAGGTCAGGAGATGTTTCTGGAAAACTTCTGCAAATAAAAACTCACTTTGAAAGTGAAAAAAAAAATATATATATGCAGCAGGAAAAGCACCAAGGTAGTGCTGCATTTGTGGCAATGAAGTTTGAAATTAATTTTAACTGGGGAGAGCAGCGTCACTTTTGTCAAGAATAATCAGCCAAAATTGTTAATTGTGCAGAGCACTGTACAAAACACAACAGAATACAATGAATTGCAACACAATGCCATACAATAACGAACAATACAATACAACAAAACAGTATATACATATATCTATATGCATGTATGATTGTATGTATATATACACATATACATATACAACTTTAATCCCCGTAATTTCATAAAACAATCTTTAATGCATTTATAACATGATAAAATAAACATCTAAAGACTTCATGGTTTCTGTTGCTGGACTGGTTGCTTCTTGTTGACAAACAAAGACTTGACTGTTTCCCTGTAGCGAGACCCCATACAGTAATACACAATGATATTAAGGCTCGAGTTGATGTAGGCATTGGTTTCAATAAACCACACAGATGTAAAATAAAAATTGTGATGGCGTCGCCCAGCATTCATTTCAGGAAGAAAGAGCCAGCTGAAGCGAAGAGTCGACCTGGGAATAGTGCAAGCCAGGAACAGAATGGAAGTGCCCACCAGCATTTTGGTCAGGGCTATTTCACGCGGAGAGAGGGATGAGGTTGTTCCAGCACGCCATGTCACAATCTGACGAAGTTTCATAACAGTAATTACCGTTGTTGTTATCACCACAACCACTGATGTTGTTGGTATGCCAACACCAAACAAGGAACCATCCAGATTGTCAATGAACTGTTTGTGCTTTGTGTAAAACTCACCATGAACAGCTGCCTTTGTAACTGTGCCTGATATCAGATTGTACACACATCCCACTTGAAATCGAAATGCTACAATAGAGTATAAACCAATGAGCACAATATATAAATTAAAAATAATAACAGCCATGGTTCTGGTGTGCATCATCACCTGAAATTTGAGAGGGTAGAGGACACAGAGACATCTCTCACTGGCAATGATTGCAGACAGGACCAGAGACACATAAGAAGTTCCAAGTAAACCTGTGAAACGATTATTTGTTACAAATGTCAACATGGGACCAACTATTTCTTTAGTGATAAACTGTAGATAAAATTGCTCAGCATAATGAAGCATTGCTGTAATAAGGTAAATTTCGTCAGCAAAGGACAGAGCAAAGAGACACAGGTTGACACGATCCTTCAAGCCCTGTTTGTAGAACACCACCATGTTGATGACGTTACCTGGTCCACCAATCAGAAACAGGATTACCAAAGCAAAGACCTTGATTCTCCAAACGATTTTCTCCACTTCTTCACTGACAATGTTGTCTGGGTTGTCCCAAGGCATATACTCCATCTGACTCCAGTTCATCACTCGACAGCCATGAGATGCATTAGGCAGCAAAATAAGCTGAGCAGTGTTCACTGAAGGATTAGTCCAGGTGTCCGTAGAGTGATCCAGGAAACTCTCTACCATGATCCCAACTCTGTCAAATGTTTTGAACACACACAGGAAAACTGAAAAAGCTTTAGTTTATGCCACTTATCAAGTGTTTTACCTCTTTTGATGTCCTTAATTTAGAATAAACACGTTGGTTTCATTTAAATCTTGGGGCAACTTTGCTTTCAGAATCAGGCATGAAAAAGGAATAGATGTATTCAGTTTATTAGCTATATAGTGTTTTTTTTAGATGCACTTATCATTTCTTTACATTTTGTCTTCATTCAGCATTCTTACTCTGACACTGCTTCTCTGATATGCTATCAGAGGCTGGTATGAGGGAAGAAACCAACAAGTATTTGCACTCTGTGTATTTGTGAGTTTCTGTTCTGCACTTACTGCTTATATTTCACACTGTTTCAAGTTCTGTTATTTCGTTTATAGATGATAACAAACAGAACAGTTGATTGATCTAATTCAGGATATTTTTTTCCTGGAAAATATTTCCTAACATCCTGTCTTTATTTGTACCAGGTTTCAAATGTCATTAGAAATTTTGCAAGAAGAGAAAATCATATAGAGCCAAATCATATGCATTTCCAGAACATCATCACTACATCATCCACATTATAATGGATCACCATGCAATAACAAAGTACCTCTCACTGGGTTGCTCGGGTCTCATGGTGACTTCGGGTTTAGTTTCTTCATACACGTCTGTGCCTTGGGTACATTTGTGTCAGTGCCTTTGGTGTTGGAGGTTCACCTGAGGTGGTTGGAGCAAGGCTGTGGTGGTTGCAACCTCAGCTGGGCTACTCACTCAGTCTGATTCCACGACTGAACTAATACTGACAATAGTATGGGGCTTAGTAGGTGATGTCCTGCGTATGTTAGCTCAGGACTGGCACCTCTGAAAACCACCAAAGTGACCCAGCAGTAGTGCAGGGCCCCTCTGGTTGGTGGCCCCGCAGTGGCCCGGTATTGAGGGGCTCCCAGTGGACTTCTGACCCTGAGAATGCAAGGTAACGAATCTGGGCATGTCTCGGTATGGCTGTGGTGGAGAGATTGAAATGAGGATGTGGGACCAGCAGGACTAGAACATCACAGATGAGGTAGCAAAAAAAACCATAGAGAGGGAAATGGGAAGGGGGAGGAAGGCTCACCATGACTACATAAAAAAGGTTTGTACCTTAAAAAATATTCCTTCAACAATAACGTGTGCGACAGGAGATAGCAACAAAACATAGCTTTAATTGAAGTTGCTCCATAGAGTGGGAATGGGGGTTGTTGATCACAAGACAAATGACAAACAACACCATTGGGTCTTGTAAAACTTGTGCGTTACTGAAACAGAAAGCCTTTAACATACATTTCCTCAAATAAGGAAGGCACTCTTACAAAACAAAGATCTCACAAAATATTAACATACAAAATAAGAGTAATGAAACAAATTTGTAATATTTCCATAATCAATCATTGAAAAGAAGCTTAGTTACATTTATAGATATCTTTTCAAAACAACGTTTATGAACTGACAGTTTGGCTGGGTACAAGTAACAAAATGACTATTTAATCATGTGAGTGACTGAAGACCCAAGGCAGAGTTTGTATCATTGTCCTATGGTTGTGCTCGAATGTTGATGAAGGGTGGAAGTCAAATATTACTTTTATGAAAATCAGAGAGCTAGATTTACTCCATTAAAGATATGGGTGGAGTAGAGGAAGGGGGATTCATGTGAAAAACATCTTGGGATGAGAAACTTGTGATGCAGGCTGTTTGTCCTCAGATGCCTTCTTTGAAGACTCGACTGCTGCGGGATCTCCAAGATGGTGCCTGGCCAGTCTGTTTCCTGTCGTCAGAGGTGAATGCTAAGGCCTAGCACCATTTCCCAAAGGACAGGGGAGGAGAGACCATGACAGGACAGCAGCTGGGTCTGCCGCTTAAGTGACTAGCCCACATTCTGTGGCCCTCTGTTCCCCTCCCCCTAAATTAACTGTGGTTTGCCCATGTCGGTGAACGTGTGCATGGGTTTTTCTTGAGGGGCAGAAAGTCTGTAAACGTGAGTGTGTGCTCACGTGTTTGAAGCTTTGCTTGGTTGTTCTTTTATGAATTTTTTCTTTTGAAGTTCGTTGTTAGGAGGGAGTAATGGGTTAGGGGACTAGGCTGGGAAGGAGGGGGTTGGTTATACTAGCTTGTCAATTGATTGAATGTTGATTTTTCATGTGTTATGACTGAGTCGTTTTAAAGTTTTGTTTCTACATCTGCCTGTATCATGCTGGGTGTTGCCTGGAAGCATTGAACTACTACACTTTGACACTCATCCCCCACTCTGGACAAACACTTGAGGGAGTCTGGAAGGTGTTGTTCAGTTCTGCTTGACACTGGGATATCTTAGTTTTGGAAGCACAGATTATTGCCAAGTCAAGCAGTTCTAAAGCGGGTGCCCTTGCATCTTACATCATAACCATCAACCATCATGCCATGAAAGAAATCTGTCACTTACTTCATGGAACTAGTTTTTCTGGTCTCATGGTGACCTCAGTTTTGGTTTCCCACACACCTCTGTACCTATGGTGAGCTGGAATTAGTCTTCAGGGTATGAAGTTCGTTGGAAGATGTTATGCAGGGATTATTAAGTACTATTGAAAGAAAAATTGGTGAGAAAATTATTTGGATGATTCTAATAAAAGAAATCGATGTCACACTGTGCATGTGTTGTATTTTAGAAAGCACGTTTGGTGTTAATGGTTGCATTGTGTTATGTTTCACACCAACACATTTGATGATAAGGTATGGTGCTAATTCAAAAACCGCTGTTTCAAGAGGCTAATTTATCAAACTGACTTTGAAGAATTGTTTTTCACGGCAGATTTTCTACGTAAACATTGGTAGATATTTCCTGGGAAGATGATTTGATGGTGATATTTAATGTGTCAGAAAAGAATATTTTCTAATACTACAGGCTTGATATGAATTCCTAGTCAATGTTGCATAAAACTATGACAAGTATGAACTAAAATGAAGTATTAATCATCGACCTTTTGACATTTTGCATGGCTCATACCTGTTATTGTGTTGTTTTGTTGAGTAGAATGAACATCAACTCGCACAAGGTAATAACACAACTCTTCAGAAATGGTCTTGTCTTTATTGTATCATGTATGATTGTAATGACTTCAAGGAGATTACTGCTATGACGAAGTAAGCACACTCTTTACAAAACTTCTAGCTTTGAAGTTCACCCATCACCCTGAATTGGTAAACTGCAAGAAATGGAATTGAAAACTTAAACAAGTAAAGGTAAAGGTGTTTCATAACCTATGCGGTCGTAGGGGAGCAAGGCGTCAGAGACCTCAACTTCTCAAGGGGCCGCATAGTGAGGGCGGCGCCCATCTCCTCTCCCTCGCTGCTTTACCTTCCCTGACCCTAAAGAGGGCAGGTATCCATTTACAGCTGGGTGAACTGGAGGACTGTACTGAAGCCAAGGCGTGCAAATGGTCACCCATCCAACTGGTAACCACGCTCGATGCTGCTTATCCTTAGCTGGGGGAAAGCGAGTGCTCTGACCACTGAGCTATACTTTCTCCTTAATTGAGTACTTACCGTGAAAAGTAATTACTTCATACAGTGTACCAGAATAGAAGGATATGTGCCCAGCCCTATGTCTTACAATTACTTTTCCTTCCGATTCACAAACTTTGGTTTGTTGCAACATCTGTCAGAAACAAGTGTATGTGTTGGAAGATGATTTTCTTATATGTTGCTTTGGATAATGTGGATAATTGAACTGTGAAATATGGATACCAACGAAGCATGTGCACCTCCTTCCAACATATTACATCATAAAATTACACTCAAACCTCAAATTCCCAAGGCAAGTCCTCCTTTAAGTTTTTAAATATTGTTTCAACTCTGACATGTAAAAAAGAATACCTCACCAGAGGCTAAATAAATTATCTGTGCACAGAGAACAACTGCTTCCTCCAACAAAGAAAGAAGGCAATGATTTCTAAATAGTGTCTTTAGAATGCTTGTTGTTCAAGAGTTTTTTCTTGTTCAGTTTCTGTTTTCAAAGTCGTGTCCATGATGCTAAGTGTTTGTAACTGTACCTTTTGCACAGTGTAACTTGAGTAACTATCTAGTACACACGTTCCTTTCCTATAATTTGTTACCTGCTGTTTTACATTTGAATTTAACTTAATGGTATGTGCTGTATGTTTACCAGAGCTTAGAGAATGCTGTTGGAAATTTCACATGGTAGCTTACAGTTAGACTGATGTTTCCTGGCAATAGTCTGAGTAACTGTCTAATTCATAACAGTTCAGGAGGACTATTTCAGCAAATCGCAATAATGACTTTGAATCTGAGCTGCATGGTTTCTGAGAATATGTGGATTTCCCAGATAGGCTCTTTTACCTATAGAGTCTTCAGCTATGTGGTTACTCTTGCTCTGATCTCTTAGTCCATTATACCAATCTTTAATCATCAGATATGACAGAATTGTACTTTATCCTCCTTTTACTTTGCATGCATACAACAATATTTCTTTGTACTATAGTATTCTCATGTCTGCCACAAAGAGCTGCAGCTATGATGCCATTCTTCCCAGTGTGAAGACTTCAGGGAGCACTGTCCAACAGGGGCCTCAGGTCCAAGGCACGCTTCTGACAGGAAGATGTAGACCTTGACCTGCTGCACTCTGTGAGGGACCAGGCCAGGCTCAGGTCGTGGCCACCAGATGCTCTTCTGCTTCTACCTGTCTTCCCTCCGCCTAGTCCTGGAACCAAACTCATGCCCTCATTTTTGTTAGAAGCATATGGATGGTCACATCCCAAAATAATATTTTCAAACTGATATGTTTGCTTTACAGGATGCAGCGCAATATCAAAGTCCATATATTTTAAACTCCTCCTCCTTCTCACCATCATCAGGAGCATTATTATTATTATTATTATTATTATTATTATTATTATTATTATTATTATTATTATTATTATTATTATTATTATCATCATTATTATTATTATCATTATAATCTCATCCTTCTTATAAATACTATCATCATCATCAGCATCATCAGCATCAGCATCATCAGCATCAGCAGCAGCAGCAGCAGCAGCAGCATGATGATGATGATGATGATGATAATAATAATAATAATAGTAGTAATAATAATAATAATAATAATGATAATAATAAACACCACCACTAATATTACTTGTTATTATATTATTATTATTATTATTATTATTATTATTATTATTATTATTATTATTATTATTATTATTATCATCATCATCATGAGGATGATTATTATTATCATTGTTTTTGTCTCCCCTTACTGAAGGAGGATAAGTAATGGACAAGATAGTTAGCTGTCAATAGTATCCCCTTATTGGTAGTATAATAATAATAATAATAATAATAATAATAATAATAATAATAGCAATAACAACAACAACAACAACAACAACAACAACAACAACAACTACTACTACTACTACTACTACTACTACTACTACTACTACTACTACTACTACTACTACTACTACTACTGCCAATAAGGGGAGACAATTGACAGCTAAACATCTTGCCCATTACTTATTCTCTGTCAGTAAGGGGAGACCATTGACAGATGATGATCTTGATCTTACTACTTTACTGTCTAGCAGCCAAACCATTCACAAACTAATGATCTTTGCAAACTTACGGATGGATAAGGACTTTGCACTACCTACTGACTTGTGAGTGGGGAAGGGAGTCCTATAGGACAGTGATGGTCACAAGAACGCAGGCTACAACCACTTGGGTACCTCTCCTTTTTCACTCCCAGCAGAGAGGAAAGCTGCAGGGAAGCAGAGACAGAGACCCCAGTGCAAACTGCATAGCGTCAGGAACCTCATCCCTGGTCCCCAAGTGTTTGGTACAGACTTTGGCAAGTGAGTGTATTCCCTGTTGCATGTCAGTACAGCCAAGCATCCAGGTGTGAGGTAGGCTACCACCCACAAACATGCTCGCCTGTTTTACCTGTAAATGCCGACATAAGATTCACCACCCTTACACCTAATGACGTGGGTGGGGAAAGGAGGGGAAGTTGGGGTGGGGGGAGGGGGAGAAAATCGAAAAATACTCTCCTAAATTGGTCCCATTTCAGATAACAGACTGCGTGCTGAATATGTGTCTGTCATCCATGGCACTGGGAATGCAAAAAATAGTGGACTTGCACTCAGTCCCAATGCTTGTTCCAAGGATAAAGGTGGTTTGGTGGTCTAGAGGTAAGGCATCGGCAAGAAAGCGAAACGTCCGTGTTCAGTCCAGTCCATGGTCGATCCCCGTTTGTGTCCAAAACTTTCCCCCATCCATTAGACCGTGAGAGGGGGTCTGGCTGCTAGCTTTTCGGATGAGACCATAAAAGAAGGTCCCGTGTACAGCACGTGTTTAACGAGCGTAAAAGAATCCACGGCAACAAGACAGTTGTCCCAGGCAAAATTCTGTAGTAAGAAGTCAATCTAATGGGGAAAATAACGGACAGTCAGGAAAAGAACAAAAATTGAATGCAGCCACTCTTGTGGCCATGGGCTCTCCCCGAGGAGGGCAGCCCGAATTCCACTCAGAGAAATCTGCTGTGACTTAAAGTGGTATACAATCGCAAGATAAACTCCATCACTCTTTCGGGTAAGATTCTTGTTCTTGTTGTTCTTGTTTTTGTTCTTGTTGTTCTTGTTCTTGTTGTTTTTGTTGTTGTTCTTCTTCTTCGTCGTCGTCATCGTCATCATAGTGGTCGTTGTCAAAGGCTTAGATAGCAACTGTTGTTGTCTGTCATATGTGGTTGAGGTTGCGGTTGTCACTGCTGTTGAGCACCTGACAAGTCAGGCCCAGTGGATCTGACTCCAGCGTGGGAGATAATTGATGTCTTTTAAGTCTTTCTTGAAACCCGCCCCAGAAGAATAGACTAAGAAGGCAGAAATAAACAAGAAAGATGAGACAGGAATAAAAGGAGCAAGGCGAAAACGAAAGAAGGGATAGAAAAGAGTGAATTCTTAGCACAGAATTGTCAAAAGATGGGGATACTTCTGATATTTAAAAGCTTCTGGCATCCCCATGGGGGAAATTTAAAGAATAGTGTAGCTACAGCTTCCGATACGAATATACCAAGCATGCAATTTGCAACATGGAAAGGCATGGACCTGGCGAGAGTCAACATTTCCAATAGACATTAATTGAAAAATTCAGACAACTCTCAAGGAGTTCAGTGAGAAGCGAACTTATGGTGTCTGTCTGTACTTGAGACAAGAAAAAAGGCTCACCAACCACCATGGCGCAGTGGTTAGCACCTTAGGTTACGGACTGGAAGGTCGTGCGTTCAAATTCCATGAGAGTCATAGGGATTTTTCCAACTCCGGCCAGCTCCTACCCAGAGTGAGTATGCAGTAGACTCACTGGGAGGATGGGGACCAACCAGTTGAGCTTCATCCATTTTATGAATGCGAGTCTGAGAGTGTTGCTCAAATTACCTGACCAACACTGCAGGTGTCTGTAACTCTTGGGCCTGGTTGATGCCTGGATGTATTATGATAGTAACCCTGTCTTGTAGTCTCAAAGTACATGCACTTCCACAGCAGATCATTACTTTTAATTGCCTCTGAATGAGTGGCCCCAGATACTCTGGTATCATGACGACCTGAGATTCAGTTTCTCCATACACGTCTGTACCTGTGGTGAGTTTGTGTCAAAGCCTTTGGGGTTTGAGATTCACAAAGGGGGAGGCATGGTCGTTGGAAGGATGTTGTGGTGGTCACCACCTCGAGAGTCAATCAGTCTGGCTCCAGGACTGAGCGAAAACTGTCGATAGTAGGGGACTTAGTAGGTAGTGTCCTGCGTATGATAGCTCAGAACAGGCACCACTGAACTCCACCAAAGTGATCCAGCAGCAGTGCAGGGCCCCTCTGGCTGTGACTCCTTGGTGGCCTGATATTAGTGGGATCCCTGTGGACTTCCAAACCTGAGGTTGTGACATAGCAAGTCTAGGTATGGCTGTGCAGGGGACATTAAAATGAGCAGTGTGGAGACAGCAGGACAGGAACGTGACAGAAGATTTGACAGCAAAACTTCAGACATATTCTGACATTAAAACTGTCAGACAATGTAACAAACCAAAAAAAAGCTTCTTGGACATCTACATTCTACACCTGTATCAAAGTTTATAGCTAGGACACTTTTACTAATGTAGAATGGCAGGTTTCCCAAGACATGATTGTGTGGTGAACTAATAACCAGAAAGAGGATAGCTGATTGTCTCCATAAATTTTAATCAGGTAGTCTGCAACAGAGAGACATAAAAGCCGTCCACAATGACGGTTTCTGCAGTGGAACAGAAACCTCAGCGTTTTGCAGATGAGCAGAGAGCAGGACGCCAGCAAACCTGACACGTTGTTTCCACATGGACTGTCTCCAGAGCAGCCGCTGCAACAGGAATCGGCACTCCTGCATTGGCCCTTCACTGCAACAACTGGCGCTTCTCCCGTGACAGCTGATCGTGACTCTCTTATTGCACGTCCATAGCTACATGTGACTGGTGGATGCCCCAAAACTACTATAGCATGCACATAATGTGCGCAGGTGTGTATGAGTGTGTGTATGTGTGTGTGTGTGTGTGTGTGTGGTGTGTGGTGTGCGAGTGCATGTATATGTGTGTAATTTATATTTTTCAATGTATTATTTTATCGATTTTCCTCTTTTTACTGGTTCATTTTATTGGTAAACGTTGCAATAATGTAGTATTTCATTATAATCGTTAAGAAATTTGTTCTTAGATAAATGGCTTGATGAAAGAAAGCAAATGCATTGCTTATTCAATGTACCATCTGGAAATAAAAATTTGACTTAACTTGACTTGACTTGAAATACATAATTATGTACAATAGTTTGAGCAATATGAATTTTCTAATTGGTTATTCAATTTTTATTACATATTTTCTCAATAATGATTCTGTAATCATTTTTATGGGTCTAATTGAACAGTTTAATTTGGATACACCAAAGATCTCATTTACATTTTCTTTTAACACTCTTCATCTTTTCCTTCTCGGATCCCCACTTCATCGTTCTCCTCTTCCTGCTATAGATGCTACTTTTCCTCCCCCTATTCCTTTGTTGTTGTTGCTGTTGCTGTTTGTGTTGTTTGCGTTGTTGTTGTTCTGTCTTTTCTTTTCTTCTTTTCTTCTTTTTCTTCTCTCTCTTCTCTTCTTCTTCTTCTCTTCTTCTTCTTTCTCTTCTCTTGTTTGTCTGTTGTTTGCTTGTTTGTTTTTTCTTCTTCTTGTTCCTTCTTGTTTCTTCTTCTTCTTCTTCTTCTTCTTTTCTTCTTCTTCTTCTTTTTCTTCTTCTTCTCTTCTTTCTTCTTCTTCTTCTTCTTCTTCTCTCTTCTTCTTCTTCTTCTCTTCTTCTTCTTCTTTCCATAAGTCTGTTGAAATTCGGAAAAGGATTGCATTAGAAAGTTTCAGCAAACTTCATCTATTTATGTTGGTTGTGCACCAAATGCTAGATCTCTGCAATGGGTTTTTCTGTCCATTTTGCATTGCTTCTTGTCCACCTTTTTTCCCTGGCAAAATCTTCATCTTTTTCCCTAGAAAGTTCTAGGAAAACAATGACCCAGCAGTAGTGCAGTACCCCTCTAGCTGGTGGCCTCACGGCAGCCTGACATTTATGGGCTCCCTGTAGACCTCCAACCCTTAGAATGCAACAAAACACGTCTGGGTATGTCTTGTGTTTTATAGATTGGAATGAGCGGCATGGGAACAGCAGGAAAGGAACAACACAAAAGATGAAGCGGCAATTAAACAAAAATTTCTCAGGAGCTACTGCTATCAACGATTATATCCTGGTCAGGATGAAGATAAAAGATTAGCAGATTAACATAAGAAAACAGTGACAACAGTCATTATTACTTTTTACAAAATGGAAAGGTCTTGATATCGCTGAACAATTTAACACACCCATAGGAAGATGCTTAACCTCACGTCTGCTGTTTGAAAAAGTCTTGAAACCTTCACAAACAATTTCTGTCAAGTGATGGCTGAAACGGTCAGAGACTTCCTAGGGACAGGTCAACAGAAATCCTGATTATGAATTAAAAGGCAATGTCGTAAAAATGCGTGACAATAAAAGGCCTTCAAATCCACGCAAGACCATGAAGGAATTAAGAGAGAATGATAAAGCCACAAATAAAATAATTCATGAAATGAAGAGTTCAAAATGAAAAGGAAGTGTTCCAAACAACAATGTGAAGCACTCAAGATCTGTTTTAGTAGTGCTAACACAAAAAACCTTACAGATTGTATAACATCTGACCAAGCAGAAGCAGATTAAAGTAAGCCCCATATAGAAGAAAAACAGTGACTGTCTAACACAACAAGCTGACATTAAAAGATGTATAGAAGATTGGCCTAAACTTTTCAACTACAAAAATAAGAAATCAAAGTGCATTTATGGTATCAACCTTGTCCAATGAGGACACATTGTCACTACTCTGTAACAAAGTCACAGCAGTGGTCAAATACTGGACAATGGCTAGGCTTCAAGCATGGGCAACATTCCTGCAGAACTCTTCACACTTTGTGGAAAGGCAGTAACCGACATCCTAACTGCTATCTACAACACAGTCTGGCACACTAGAAGGTGGCAACCACTATGAACTCAATCAATAATGGTTATTCTTCCTAAGGAACCAAATCTTCATCATTGCCAAAATTGCTACTCTATCACTTTGATCAGTTATTCCAGTATGCTATTGCCTAAAATCATTCTGAATAGAAAACAACAACAAGCACATGATTTCCAAAGGACAGTCTGGATTACTTAATGGAAGAGGCACAACTGACCAAACCTGCTTTGATAGACTTCAAAAAGGCTTGTGACTGTCTGGCAGGAGTCATATGAAGACAATGGTGCTAAGATAGCAGCCAGTAAATACCGTACATGAATTTTATTCCAAAGCTTTCAGCATTAATCAATTATGAATGAGTGTTCATTGCTGATGATAGCTGTTGCTGAAGATGTCTTAGTGTCAACCCACCCCAATCTTGTCGCTTATAGCCTTGCCAATTACAGAGTTCGTATCAACGCTATCACCTTGTCAATTTTTAAATCTCAGATTAAAACTGTACAACTATATACAGATTAAAAATGGTTGACCACCAACTCTGCCAATGTTCCTTTTATCAAAGCCCTGGGCAACCATGAGGATCAACTCAGGATGTTCTCCAAGTTGTGGGTGAAACAACATCACACAAATGATATAAAACCCCAATCAGATTTCTTAAAATAACCTTCTGCTTAGCAAATAATTTTGATCCCTTCACTTAGATTAGAAGGGAAAAGCCCAGCTCTCCCAGGGAGATAAAAATGCTGTCCTGAGGAGCATCACGGAAAAGGATCTTTAGGGAGTCTGCAGTAAAATGCTTGTGCCTAATATCCTTGACATCTCGACAATCCAGAAGCAGTTGCTTGATGGTTACTGGAACATAGCAAGTCACACATTATGGGGTTTCCTCACCTTTCAGCAAATGAACGTGAGTGATAAGAGAATATCCCTGTGTATCCAGCAAGCACAAGTTCTTCCCTTCGTTCTTTAGCGCACAGAGGGAGGCCTTCTTTCAGGTTTGGGGCAAATCAGGAAACAGTTTATTGTCTGTCTGAGTGTTCCATTTCTCTTGCAAGAGGGACTGTGCATAATGTTCGCTTTTAGGTTTCAGGTATGTGTATGGCTCGGTAGACTTTGAGATCTCTCTTCTCTTAGTTTAATTAAATACTCATAGAGGTGAATACAACAGAAATAATTCTGACAAACATAACAAACCCCTAACATCATGGATAGAAATAAACCAATGCTCCATGATCTGTTGTGGTCAGATCACATTGCAGAACTACACTATCAGATTAATTCAAAAGCGTAACAGTTTGGGACTATCAAAATATCGATTTTGTTGACGTTTTTTATATCAGTTAAAGGTATACCTGAATCTTACTGTTTGTGCTTCTACTCTGCCAGGTGTGGGCAGGTAAAACAATCTAAACCAAAAACGACATTTACATGATTACAGCAGTAAGAAGAATAAAAGTCAACTCTATTGCATTGATCAGGAGTAATCATTAGATATAGTACCTCTTAAATAATTATTCTTTGTAATTCAACTCTATGTTTCTAGTTTGAGCAAGTGTCAAATTCAGCTGTTGAAGTTTTCATTTCCATTAAGACAGACATGTACATCTGCTTTTTGTCTGAATATCTGATCACATCTGTATCTATCACTGATGAACTTCTTTCTGATCATTCCGCTGTTCTTTTCTCTCTAAACATTGCAAAGCTTATCAGAAAGAAAAAGTATGTCACCCGTCGCAACCTCAAGGCCATAGATATTCAAACTTTCTCTTCATAAGCTGCTGAACACTATCACAAACCTTTAACAACAATAACCCCTCTAAACACTACAATGATGTTCTCAGCCAACTGCTTGATGAGCATGCACCTCCCACTGACTGTCTCCTGCCTGATAGGCCATGTGTGCAATGGTACACCAATGACATCCTGGTCGCAAAGTGCAAACGCAGGCAACTAGAGCGGCAGTGGCGAAAAAACCCACAAAAACGGACATTATTAAGCAGCTCTTTCGAAAACAAGTAAACAAAGTCAAATCTTTAATTCTTTCAGAAAAAACAAAGTATTACTCTTCTCAAGTTCTTGATTCCAGTCTATGAAATCTCTCTTTTCCCTCACATCTACTCTTCTTGGATCTGTGAAAGCAAGCCCTCTGCCTTCCATCCACACCCACTCTGAACTTCCTTCTTATTTTTGAATTCTTTTCTGAAAAAGTCAATAACATTCGCTCCAAACTGGATCAGACTCCTTTCTAGCCTGCACTTCCTGATCCCCAATTCTCTGGCACTCCTCTCCTTTTCTTTCATCAGACAAGTGAGAAAGAAATCATGACAATTCTGAAAGAAATGACTATAAAATCATGTGATCTTGATCCCATTCCTGCTTCTCTTTTCACACAGTGCGTACCACAATTTATACCCGCTATCACGAAAATAGTAAACTCATCTCTTGATTCAGGAAATGTTCCATCAGCTCTCAAAACTGCTATAGCCATACCTCTACTCAAAAAGCATGACCTTGACCCTAACATTCTGAAGTATTATAGACCTGTTTCCAATCTACCTTTCATTTCTAAAGTTCTTGAAAAAGTAGTTCTCAAACAGCTCAACAATTACCTTCTCTCCAACAATCTTCTTCCTGAGTTTCAGTCTGCCTATCGTGTCAACCACAGCACTGAAACCACCCTAGTACACACTTCAAACACGCTTCTACTCGCTTCTGACAGGGAAAATCTCCCTTTTTACTCTCCTAGACTTATCTGCAGCCTTCCATACTATAGACCACTCAATTCTTCTCTCCCGTCTTCAAAAAACGTTCGGTGTTACAGGCACTGCCTTCACCTGGTTTAATTCATACCTTACTGACCAATTCCAGACAGTTGCAGTAAACAAGATTCAATCAATACCTGCCAAACTGGAATGCGGAGTCCCACAGGGATCAGTTCTAGGCCCTGTTCTTTTCACACTTTACGCTGCCCCACTGTCACATATAATACACCGTCATCAAATCAACCATCACTTTTACGCAGATGACTCTCAGATTCAAAGCAGTGTTACTCCTGAAAATCTGCCTTCTCTCCTGACAAATATGGCCGGCTGCTTTAAAAATTTTCGAAACTGGATAACACGGAACAAATTAAAGCTAAATGCAGGTAAAACCGAAGCCATGCTCGTAGGGACCAAACACAAACTCTCTTCCATTACAACAGCTTCAATAGAACTCCGCAATACATCAGTCCCTCCATCCACTGCTGATAAGTATCTAGATGTTGTTATCGACAACACACTCTCTTTGCAAAAATTCATCACCCAGACCTGTCAGTCGTGCTACTAACAATTACGGCGTTTTAGTGCAAATTCGAAAGTACCTGTCCACCGATGCAACATCCAGACTTGTCACTTCTATCATTCTTTCACGTCTGGACTATTGCAATTCTCTTTTGTCTGGTCTGCCAGCATCATCTATCCACTCCCTTCAACGTATACAAAACTCCGCAGCTCAACTAATCCTCAGAAAGAAAAAATCTGAGCAGATTACCCCTCTCTTGCGATCTCTCCACAGGCTGCCTGTGCCACAGAGAGTAAATTATAAGATCAGTACCCTCTGTTACAAATGTCTCCACCAAACTGCACCCTCCTACCTCTGTGAATGTCTTAACCTGTACGCCTCTTCACGTTCCCTCCGCTCTGCTGCAGGTACCTTGTGCCTACGAATACCTCGATTCAACCAATCCACCGTTGGCCGCTGCTCTTTCTCTCTTTCGGGTCCATCGACCTGGAATGAGCTCCCTCTCTCTTCGCCAGAAACCTAGTTATGACACTTTTAAATCCAGCCTCAAGACATATTTATTTCAAATTTAAGATTACCCCCTCCTGTTTCATATCAGAACTATACCACCTTCACTAACCCATGTCCTATCACCCTGCTAAAGTATACGACCTGTATTAGTGTCTGTATGCTTTTGAAAAACATTTGACTATTGAAATTTTATTTCATAGATTTGGTCTGCAGCGAACTATGTTTGTAATATCTGTTTGTTTAAGCTATTGATTATTTTCCTTTGATTGCATGACTGTGTAAGATTAGGTTGAATGCATGCGCTTTGATTTGTCTTTGCAATATATAGCGCTATATAAGTTCCATTTATTACTATTATCATTACTACAAAGGACCCCACCCTCCCTTTTAAAAATTAGCATCATCCAAACAATTCCTATTTTAGAAAACGCAGAGTGAACATTTTTAGAGGAAGTAGCCTGTAAGGTTCTCGAAATTAATTCGAAACTAGGTCTCTGTCAGTTATTATGTGTGCTTAAAATTTCCTTCTTACTTGTTGTTTTGTCGTGGTTTATTTGTTCATTTTGATAGGACTGCAAGGGCTTCTTGTAAATTAATAAAACAGGCAATTGTGCAATTTTTTCAGTTAACCATTACATTTTTACCGATAACATTTTGTAATGCCTTATATCATTGAGAAAGACAGAGTGTGGAAATTGATAAGGTAATCTGTGCAACAAGAGGTGTTTAAAAAAAGTTTTCCTACACATCAATCAAAACACAAGTACAAGTAGACCAATAGTTTTGGCAAACACCACAACACACACACACACACAACACACACACACACACACACACACACACACACACATATATATATATATATATATATATATATATATATATATATATATATATATATATATATATATATATATATATATATAATATATCAGCGCCTGGGACTTTATCACAGTTCTTGATTAAACCATTGACGCTGGGGGCAACAGCAAAGTGAGAGGCTGTATGACCAATGGCTTTCTTTCCCACTCATGGAATTCCACTTTACAGCTTAGTTTTTAGTGATGACTGTGACTCTCTGACTAGGAGGCTTGACTTGCACAGTCCTTATGTGCTGCAGCCCTGGGGGCTGGTTGGCCTTTGGAGAACATCTCCAACGTTGACTGTCCTTATGCCCACTTGGCCAAGATAATGGGGATGTACTGTGGGCAAGGCATCTCCACTATAATCAAATTTCTGCTCAGTTTCCAAAACAGCAGCTGCCTCCTCTGCTGTTTTGAAGGTCATCGTTGGACGGACGGACAAACATATATACATATATTGGTATGCAATTGTGTGTAGATTATGCGGATAATTACGAAAGTATGCATATGACAAAAAACGTATCGTTCTACCATTTCTATCACTAGCAATCACTGCCAAAGGAAGCTTATAACAGCCGATGTTTCTTCATTCTTCCATGTGAGTGCTTCTTGTGTGTGACTGTTACTGGCATGTTCCTTTTGTTTGTTTGTCCCCCCCATCCCCCCTAAGATAGTTGTGCTAACGAAATAAAATGCCTCTATACCTTTGACGCTTTGTTGTGTTTCAGATACTCTGAAACAAAACGACCAATAAAGGTAAAGGTAAACAAGACTGTAGGTATGTATTTCTCGTGTATCTGTTTTCAAAATCCTTTGCAATTTCTAGTTTTTCTTTTTGTGTTAAAAAGTGTACGAAACAAACTCACAAATGGTAAAGTGCAACAAACACAAAGATAGGCACACAATGAATGTAACTTACCTGTTTTACATGAGAATATCACCAGCAACGCATGGGAGAAAGAATTGCACAGCTACTTTATCTACTGTCTTTATATGATATATGTTGTTTCGAGTTTAAATACAGATGTGGCGTTTTGTTTTCCTTTACGCTGCCAGCGTTGACTGTTCTGTCTTTATTCTTTGGCTATGTTGATTTTATATTGAATGTGTTCTTTATAAAGAACTACTTAACTTTATTTCTATATTAAACATGATTTTTCCTTTATTAGAAATATAACAAAGCCAAGACAAAACGTACATGCAAGCGTGAAAACTTTTCTTACAAGTACGCGCACACGCACACACACACACACACACACACACACACACACACACACACACACACACACACACACACACACACACACACACACACACACACACACACACACACACACACACACACAAGTAAATTAATCATGCACAGAACACAGCACGCAACATACACAGCCGCCCACACCGCCGGCAGCACCACAACTTAGACCCACAATAATGCGCACGCGAGCTCGTGTCACGCAACATACACACACCACACACCATCACCACAGAGACATAACACCACGCATATCCCCTCACCCCCCACACACATACATGCTCGAGCGCGCTCGCGCGTACTCGCACGCCATTTATTCTCAGTTTATAGCCGTTTTGGTTCTTGTTTGTTGTTGTAAATGTTAATGTTGTTCATGTGCTTAGGTGAATGACTTGGCAAAAAGCAAATGCTTGTTTATTCAATTTTTCGTGCCAGAAACAATCTGATTTTGTTTATGACTCGATTTAAACACGCACACACACACACACACACACACACACACACACACACACACACACACACACACACACACACACACACACACACACACACACACACACACACACACACACACTAACAACACACGCACACACTAACAACACCGCACCAACAAAACACGCACAGACAACAACGCGCGCGCACCATGCTACACAATCACACACAGACACACATAACGTGCGCGCGCACACCACTCACAAACACACATAAACACAAACACGCGCATGCTCCAATCCATCCACATACACACAATACACACACAGACACACCATTAATGCACACACACAACATGACACACAATACACACACACACACACACATACACACACACAACACACACACAAACACACACACACACACACACACACACACACACACACACACACACACACACACACACACACACACACACACACACACACACACACACACACACACCACACACATTGCGATTTTTTGTGTGTACTTGTTTGTTTTTTGCCCATTCAGTTTTTATTGAACTTTTGTATCGAAAACAAATCAAAACCTCTACTATTCTATAATGTACTTTTACACGCGACACCCCCCCCCCCCCAACACACACACAGAGCTGTATGCGCAGGATTGTTGCTTTCACAAGAGTTACAGTAGGACTGTGCACTTACAATCAACGAAGGATACCTTTTTAAAAAGTATAATTATTCTGGTCGGGATTGTTCCCTGTATGCATTACTACCCCTCTTTCTCTCTTGCTCTCTCTTCTCTCTCTCTCCAGCGTAGGACTGTCGGATGAAAATGTGCATATTTTATGTGATTGAGAGGACATGTAATGAGTGAATATTATTTCTGAAGCGATATCTTGCAATGTTTTGATTAACACCCCATTTTCTCTTTTTAGGACGTAAAATGTTACATGACATAAAAGAGCACAGTGTGACACTCCCCCTTCCCCCCATACAGCATTGTGTTAACATTGCAGTAGCCTAGGGCTGACATGGTTGTATTTGATGGATACATTTTTCTGGAGTAGTGAATGTTTTGAGAATGCAATAACTTGTGAGTATAGTAACTATTATGAAAATGCAAAAAAACAACTAATGAGCATTAATGATTTCAAATGTTATGATTTATGATGTGCTTGATGTTTGTATTTTGTATGTGAGAAGGTTTTAACATATCAGGTATAAATCCATCAATAACTTTGTTCACAGGTCTATTATCTTTTTGTGGTGTCCTGGGAAGCAGTTAAGGTGAACTGATTTTTTTAAAGATGTGTTTTTTTTTATTTTTGGCTTACGACAGTCTTTATTTAGTCGTGATGTTCGAATATGCTTATACAAGAGTATACAGTTATGAGTGCACTCCAGGGTATTATGCCAAAGTCTGACTAAACTTATGTAAATTTTGTTTTTCATTTTCCACTTTTCATATTCAATTTTTTGCCCCTCAATGTGTATTGTGGCCAAAGGCTGATGTACATTAAACCATTTCAGAGTTCAGAGTTCTCTCTCTCTCCCCCCTCTCACGCACACACACAAACATATACACACATACACACACGCACACTTACAATCAATCAAGGATACCTTTTTTAACAGTATAAAGTGATTGCCATTTGTTCCCTGTATACTTTATCCCCACTTCTCTCCCCCTCCGTCTCTCTCTCCTCACACAAAGATCCACACTACATGCACACAAACGCGCGCTCACGCACACACCCAAGCACACGGACGTACACATACAAACAGACATATAAACACACCCACATACAAACACACACATACACACAAATGCACACAGAAAGACACACACACACACACCACACACACACACACGCACGCACGCACGCACACCTTTGCACAGGCATACAGACACATATACACACTCCCACAAATATGCAAACATTATATACACACACAATATACTTGTTTTTCTAATTTTTTAGTTTCTTGTCTGTTTTTGCATATATGTTTTTTAAACATAAAGACAGGAGTCATTGACAGCACACTAGGCTGTTATGATCCACACAAAAATAGGCACCACTGCAAGAAAAGATTTTGCAATGAAGATTATTTGCAAAATCAGACGCACAATACATACATAATAAAAGGAAGAAGACTTTAAATTGAGATACAGCCTTCCAGAAGACTAAAGAAAGGACTGCTCATGCTTTTGTTAAGGATTTAGATGTAAAGATTGGGCCAAACTGGTGTTTGTCAGCAGCCGTGGGTTTTGGATAGAAGAGAACAGACTGAAAAAGTTCATGTGACAGCATGCAAAAGATTCCTAGGAGTACCAGTAAGGACATCAAATGTAGGGTTACAGGAAGATTTAGATAGCTTCTGTACCAGCATTTGTAGGTTTCACTTTAATTATTTACCATGAAACCACACAGACGATTATTTGACGTTTATCAACTATTACTAGAACTACAAAAAAAGGAATCATGGAAGTTGTTTAAAATAACTTGAAGAAAAATGATATACCATCCTGAATGAAGTAAGGGGAAAGGAAGGAAGGTTATTCTTTTTTTCTTCTGTTTTCCCCTTTTTTCTCTGTTTGTATTCGGAAGAGAATAACTGTTAGGGCGATGTGGAAAATGGTCTGATTCGGTGCGGGCAAACTGGGTGGAGTGTCTCCGGTGTTTGAAAAATGAAATGCAAACGGAAGGCATATGTATACTTACCTGTGTGTGCCATTTGGACAATTCAGTGTTGGAATCAACACGAACTGGTTTACAATCTGTGGTGTATGTGTATGAATGTAAACAGTTGCCACTGTGCATGACGCAAGGATTCTGTTTTGTGAGAGCAGCTGAACACAACCTGACTTGTATGTGTTGTTAGGCAGCGTGAAAAGGGCAGTTGAATGTCAGAGAAGGAGGCTACGATGAGTATGATTTCTAAACATTTTGCTGCAAAAAGAAAGCAGTTATCGTCATCGGCGTCTGTTAGCAGTGACAATAGTAATAGCCTGTAGAAGAAGAGAGTGACTAAGTGACTGACAGTGACTTATGCAATTTTTGCAATACACCAGTAGACATTATAGTATCAGACATGTTTTGGCAGTGCACAGTTGTTCAGAGATTTTGGCAGACACTTACTGAAGTAATGAATGAAAAATGTGAGAATGTGTTCAATCTGAATATAACAGAGTGTCTGGCTATACTCAGATGTGACAGAAATATAAGTATTGATGATAATTTTTATTTCATTCTGCTACTGGCCAGACACTACATCTATCATTGTAAATTGAATAGTAATAGACCTATACTACATGTATTCATCAACAGATTAAGATATAGATATCTTACTGAGGAATATATTTCTCGTAAGAACTTTACATATAACAAGTTCATTATAAGATGGATTCCATATCAACCTCTGTTTGATAGGTAAAAAAGGTAAAGGTAAAGGAGTCCCATAACCTATAAGGTCGTAGGGGAGCGAGGCGTCAGAGACCTCACTTCTCTAGGGCCAGCATATTGAGGGCGGCGCCCATCTCCACTCCCTCGCTGCTTTACCTTCCTGACCCTAAAGAGAGCAGGTACCCATTTACAGCTGGGTGAACTGGGGGAATTGTACTGAAGCCAAGGCGCGCAAACGGTCACCCATCCAACTGGTAACCACGCTCGACGCTGCTTAACTTGGCTGGGGGAAAGCGAGTGCTCCGACCACTGAGCTATCCCGTCCCCTGTTTGATAACAGTAGTCAAAACAGTCAGCATTTGTGAATATCAATGTTGTCTATGGTCCTTCCAGTGGAAGGCCTTCTGTTGAAAAAAACTCGACACTAGTACGAAATGTGTAAAAACACAGACAAACCTGATTCTGTTTTAGTGCACAGAATGTATAGCAACCGATCATGTCATGCCTGTATTGAGCTTTGTGCCCATTTGGGACCTCTCTGTCAGTCTGTCTGCCATTCAGGCTGTCCCTCTTTCATTCTGCCTCTTTCTGCCTACCTGACAGTCTCTCTCTCTCTCTCTCTCTTCTCTCTCTCCTCTCTCTCTCTCTCTAAAATATGTTTATATGTTTTGTATCATAACTGTGCAATGTAAAAGAAAACTGAATGAAAAGAAGTTTTAAAAAAGGAATCCTGTGTTCCAAAAGAGAAATCATGTAAACCAGGTTTCAGTAGTGAGCCGCTGCAACTGGGTGCAACTGGATGTTGGTAATGTAAGGATTTTTCTGTGTTCATTTAACCAGAAATTTACAGACACATTGATCACGGAATGGTGTATATTATCGCGAGACAGAGAAAACTATCACCATCTTAACTCACCTGTCCCCTAGTCCTGTGGACCGTGGGGGCACCGCTGAAGATTTTGCAACCAGCTTCCTTCCCTCCCCACGGTCCTCTCTGCTTTCCATAACAAGTCAAGGCCAGTCCACTGTCTGAAGTTGTCTTTCCGTCGTTTTCTTTATCTGCATCTTCATCTCCCTCCTTGTACTGTTCCCTGCAGGACAGTCTTGGCTATCCACATGCTCGTGTGACGTGCTGGTACCACTTTAGTTTGGTATTTTCACTGAAGCCAGGTGCTCTTCATATGGTCAGACGGCGACCCCAACTCCCGCCCTCACTCCCTCATCTGTGACGCAATCCCTGCACAGACACCAAAGAGTCTGCTAAGCATGCCATCCCCATCACCCACACCCCTCCCTCAACATCCACCACCACGGTCCATGGCTCACATACGTACAAAAACATGGACATGACCAGGGAACGCATCAGTCTGATCTTGAAGCTGATGGTAATGTTCTTGTTGTTCCAGAGGACTTTCAGTTTGGTCATTGCAGCTGTGGTATGAGCTATTTTCGAGAGAATTTAAGGTTTTTATGCTTCATCCGATACCCTAGCTCGCAGATATTTTAAGCAGTGTGGACGGTCTTAATTTTATTGCCGTCTATAATTATGTCAGTGCTGATGCAATTGGCACTATTTGTCATCAGCTGGTTTTTCTCTTCACTGATCTACATGTTATATGCTGATGAGGCTTCATCAAGGTGATTTGCCAAGTTGACCAGCTCTTGCTCTTCTCCAGCTAGGCCGTTGATGCCATCGGCAAAAGGTAAGTTTGTAATTGTCTGCCTCCATTGCTGACTGTTCCCTCATGAACTTCAGGTGCGTCAACCATTATTCTCTCTAAGAAGATATTAAAGAGAGTGGGAGAGAGCAGACATCATTGGCGTACTCCAATTATGGTTTGGAACAATCTCCTGTTGCTGTCATAGTAGACAGCATTGGTTGCCTTGTCATAGAGGCATTCTATGGTTCTGATCAGGATGGCAATTTTGTTATACAGCCTCATGGTTGCCCACAAAGTTACATGCCAGACTCTTTCGAAAGACTTCTTAAAGTCTAAAAGACATGGTAAAATCTTGCTGGTGTTGCAAGTATTTCTCACGTAGTATTCTAGGTTGAAAATTTGTTTGGTTGTGCTCTATCCTGATCTGAAAGCTGGCTGCTCTTCTTTGATGATCTCTTCAGCTTGAGGCTTTAGTGTGTTCAGGAGAATTCTGAGCATGACTTTGTTTGGATGGCTGATCAGGCTGATGGTACTGCAGTTTTAGCATAGTTGTAAGTTGTGTCCAAGGTGCTGGCCCTGTCTGCCAGATCTTATTGCAGATGATGAGTAACACATCTATTTTCGCCTCCCCTCCTGCCTGGAACAATTCTGATGGATGTTGTCTACCTCTGCTGACTTCCCTCTTTCTAGTGATTTTACTGTACTTTCAACTTGTTCCTGTAGGATGGGAAAGCTGATGTTGTTGGTTGGTGGAGTAACATCTAACACCTTGGTTCTCCTGTTGCTGTGTGAGTGTTCAGTTCAAACAGTACTCTGTCCGTCTCTTTAAATATTTTGATCTTCTGTGAGACATTTCCCTGCTTTGTCTTGGATCGTAGTGCTTCTCTTTGTTTTGGGCTTGTCAGGTCTTTCAAAAGCTGGTAGTCTTTCTTGCTGTTGTTTTTGTGCAGGATTTTGTCGATACCTTTGCATTAGTTTTCAGTCCATGTCTCCTTTACCCTTTCATGCTTTTAAAAAAAAAACTTGATTGGTTTCTCTGTATAGCTTTGTACCTTCAGCCTCCTTCTTTTGCTTCTGTTCTCTGTGTTTGTTGCAAATCTTGAGTATATTTTCTGCGACCCAGGGCATTTTACATGGTTATTGTTTGCAAAGGCTTTCGTTAGCCGTTTCAGTCACTGCAGTGTTAAAGCTGTTGATCAAGGTATCTACTTTGGTGTCCTGGTTGTCGAGAAAGAGGAGGGGGACAAAATGTTCTCCTATTTTTGCTTTGAAGTTTTGTGCTATGATTGGGTCCTTCAGTTTGTCAAGATTAAACTTGATCCTTAAATTTACCTGCTTCTTAATTCTCTTGAATCAGAATCTAAACGTCATCATCACAAGCTCATGGTGGCTTCCTATATCTGCTCCTAGAAAGCTCCTGGTCTTCACAACATCGCCACTTGATTGAAAGCTTTGCTGGATCATGATGAAGTCTATTTGATTGTGGTGATCTCTTCTTGGCCTGTGCCATGTTCAGCATCTAGATGGTTTGTCTGGACTAAATGTGTTTACCACCTTCAGGTTGTTGAAACTGGCAAATTCTAAGAGCCTGAAGCCTCTTTCATTTGTCTCAGGGTTACAGTATTTGCCACATATTCCCTTCCAAATCTTTCTTGCCTCTGCTCCTACTTTTGCATTCCAGTCACTCTGAACTACAGTGATGTCTTTCCTTGGCATCTGGTCTATGACCTCTTGCAGTTGATTGTAGAAGTCTTCAACATCCTTGTCATCATAGTCAGTTGGTGGGACATAAGCTTGCATGATGGTAATGTTAAAGGTGCAGCCCTCAGCCAGATGGTAATGAGTTGATTAGAGACTAAATGACACCCAATGATGGTGTTCACGGTGTCTTTGTGGATGAATATTCCAACTCTGTGTTCATGTTTCTCTTCACTGCCACTGAATATAGTTTGTGGCCTTTAGGGTAAAGGTTTCATTGAAGTTTTTCCAGCACATCTCACAGAGTCCAAGGTTCCATCTGTATTTTTTTTACAGTGTGTAAGTTCTTCTGTGGAAACAAGAGCAGAGGAAGACAATGCACAAAATTCACAGACAGTTTAAACAAATTCGCAACGAATAAAGAGGGCACCAACAATGAGCTCATGAGAGGGACCGAGAACAGGGAAGAATGGAGAGCCATGATCGTCGATGTCTGCAGGACCAGACTGGACACTTGAAGAAGAAGAAGAAAGTTCTTCCACTCTTGCTGGTGTTCTCAGTGATTTTAAGTTCCATGTGCCAAAAGTGATGTTTCTGGCCCGCAGTGATGTTGAACCACAAGTCGCATACTTTACACCTCTGTCCTGCTGGTCAGCAACAGAAGGCTTGGTCCCTGTGCTAGGCAACGACCGAGCCAGTATGGAAGTAGCATTAGTTTTTATCTTCATGTTGTGTCTCTTGGGCAGTGTCACATGGCAGAGCTCATCCCTGTCCATGCCAGACCACAGATGTCCTTCATCAAGTTGGTTTGTCTTGGCCTCAAACTGTTAGCCGTTGAGTTCCAGGCAACTTCATCCGCATCAGTCCAGTAACCTTGTGGAAGTTATGTATCCAGTGATGCCATGTTAACATCATCACCTGGGGGCCCCCTTCACATGCTTTAGCACGCCTGTTGAGGCAAGGACCTGGGGTCTGGCGCTTGGAGCCAATACGTGAGAGTTTTAGGAGATGGATGAGGACCAGTGATGCTTGTCCACCCTACCAGGTAAGAGGCAGCAGCCAGACATCATAGGTACTACCTCAAACAGAGCTCCCTACACACACACCACACTCACAAACACACACACTATTATATATATATATATATATATATATATTTATATAATATTTTAATTCGCTGTATTTATCATATGTTAAAACAACCATCTTAAGACTTCATGGTTTCTGTTGCTGGACTGGTCGTTTCTTGTTGACAAACAAAGACTTGACTGTTTCCCTGTAGCGAGAACCCATACAGTAATACACAATGATATTGAGGCTGACATTGATGTAGGTATTGGTTTCCATAAACCACACAGATGTCAAATAAAAGTTGTGATGGCGGCGCCCTGAATTTATTTCTGGAAAAAAGAGCCAGCTGAAGCGAAGAGTCGACCTGGGAACAGTGCAAGCCAGGAACAGAATGGAAGTGCCCACCAGCATTTTGGTCAGGGCTATTTCACGTGGAGAGAGGGATGAGGTTGTTCCAGCGCGCCATGTCACAATCTGACGGAGTTTCACAACAGTGATTATCGTTGTTGTTATCACAACCATCACTGATGTTAATGGTATACAAACAGCAAATAAGAAACCATCCAGATGGTTGATGAACTGTTTGTGCTTTGTGTAAAACTCACCATGAACAGCCGTTTTTGTAACTGTGCCAGAGATCGGATTGTACACACATCCCACTTGAAATCGAAATGCTACAATGGAGTATAAACCTATGAGCACAATATATAAAATAAAAATGATAACAGCCATGGTTCTGGTGTGCATGACATGGATTTTGAGAGGGTAGAGGACACAGAGACATCTCTCACTGGCAATGATTGCAGACAGGACCAGAGACACATAAGAACTTCCAAGTAAACCTGTGAAACGGTTATTTGTAACAAATGTCAACATGGGACCAACAATTTCTTTAGTAGTAAACTGTAGATAAAATTGCTCACCATAATGAAGCATTGCTGTAATAAGGTAAATTTCGTCAGCTAAGGACAGAGCAAAGAGACACAGGTTGACACGATCCTTCAGGCCCTGTTTGTAGAACACCACCATGTTGATGACGTTACCTGGTCCACCAATCAGAAAAAGGAACACCAAAACAAAGACCTTGATTCTCCAAACAATTTTCTCCACTTCTTCACTGACAATGTTGTCTGGGTTGTCCCAAGGCATATACTCCATCTGACTCCAGTTCATCACTCGACAGCCATGAGAGGCATTAGGCAGCAAACTAAGCTGAGCAGTGTTCACTGAAGGAATAGTCCAGGTGTCCGTAGAGTGATCCAGGAGACTGTTCGCCATGATCCCAACTCTGTCAAACCTTTTGAACACACACACGAAAACTGAAAAAGCTTTAGTTTATGCCACTTATCAAGTGTTTTGCCTTTTTGATGACCTTTTTTTTAGAACAAATATGTCAGTTTCATTTAAATCTTGGGGCAACTTTGCTTTCAGAAAAAGGCAGGAAAAAATAATACATGTATGAATTCTATTAGCTATATATTGCATTTCTTTCAGATGCGCTTATCATTTTTTTTACATTTTGTCTTCATTCAGCATTCTTACCCTGGCACTGCTTAACTATCCTATCGGAGACTTGTATGAGGGAAGAAACCAACAAGTATTTGCACTCTGTGTATTTGTGAGTTTCTGTCCTGCACTTACCACTTCTATTGCACACTGTTTCAAGTTCTGCTATTTCTTTTATAGATGGCAACAAAAAGGTCAGTTGATTTATCTAATTCTGAAAGTTTTTTTCCTCTAAAAGATTTTCCAACGTTCTGTAGTTATTTGTACCAGATTGCAATTGTCATTAGACATTTTGCAAGAAGAGAAAATCATAGAGAGGCAAGGCATATGCACTTTCATAAAATCGTCATTACCTCATCCCCATCATTATTGGTCATCATGGAATAAACAAAAATTGCCTCTGATTCCATGGCCAGAGTTGCTCTGATGTCATGGTAACCCCAGATTCGGTTTCTACATACACTTCTGTGCCTGTGGTGAGTTAGTGTCAAAACCCTTTGGGGTTTGAGGTTTTTAGGGATGGTGGTTGGAGTGACCTTGTGGCGGGCTAGGAGGGAGTAATGGAGTAAGTGACCAGGCCGGGAAGAGGGGATTGGTTATACTAGCTTGTCAATTGATTGACTGTATTTTTCATGTGTTATGACTGAGTCGGTTTAAAGTTTTGTTTGTATATCTGCCTTGTATCATGCTGGTTGGTGCCTGGAAGCATCAGGCTACTGAACTCTAGGCAACAGTCTTCCCTGACTCTGCACATACTCTCGAGGGAGTCTGTGAGGGGGGAAGAGGGAAGCAGTTGGTGTTGTTTTAAAAAAAGTGTTTTGTCTTCTTTGTTTGTTTTGGTTTGGTTTTTCTTTGTTTCTTGTTTGTTTGTATGATGATGGATATATTTTCAAGATTTTTGAATTATTTGAATTGTATGGTATAATACTTGTCAGGGATTTTTTTTGGGTATTAATTCCATGTATGCATATGTTTTGTCTTTTCTTCTTTGATTTGTATGGTTTACCGTTGATTAGTTTTTAAAAAAAAGTTCTATGTCTGCATATATATTATCTTTTTTCTCACTAGTTTTTCTTTAGATAGATGGCTTGATGAAAAAAGAGCAAATGCACTGCTTATTCAATGTACCATCTGAAAATAAAAGTTTGACTTTGACTTTGGAGGTGTTGTTTAGTTCTGCTTGTCACTGGGATTTCTTAGTATTGGAAGCATATATTACTGCCAAGTCAAGCAGTACCAAAGCAGGTACCCTTGCATCATGACATCAAAACTCTCGGTCTTTGTGAAACTGGTTTCTCTGGTCTCATAATGACCTCAGTTTTGGTTTCCCATACACCTCTGTACTTTTGATAAGCTGGAATCACAGCCTTCAGGGTCTGAAGTTCTTTGGAGGATGCTATTTGGTCAATACTAAGTACTCGTGAAAGATAATTGGTGATAATAGTATTTGGAAAATTAGTAATCAAAACTTCAATGTGACGCTGTGCATGTGTTGTATTTTATGAAAGCATACTTGATATTAATGGTTGCATTGTGTTATGTTTCACACCAGCACAATTGATGTTACGGGATGGTGCTGGTTCAACCGCTGATTCAAGAGACTAATTCAGCAAACTAAATTTAAAGCAAATTATTTTTCACTATAGATACTCTACGTAAATAATGATAGAGACTGCCTGGCAAAATGAATTGATGGTGATCATTAATATGTCAGAAGGGAATATTTTCTAAGATCACAGGCTTGATATGAATTCCTAGTCAATGTTGAATGAAACTATGACAAGTATGAATGAAAAAGGTAGCTGTATTACTCATCAGCCTATTGATATTGTGCATGGTTCACACCTGCATACTCTTTTCTACCATTGCTTTACTTAATTTTTAACATTTGAATTGTAAATTCATTGAACTGATGGTATGTGTTGTATGTTTACCAAAGCTTAGAGGATGCTGTTAGACATTCCACAGGGAAGCTGACAATTGGACTGATATTTCCTGGCAGTAGTTTGAGTATCTGTGTAATTCATAACAGCTCAGGAGGACTATTTCAGCAAATTGCATTAATGACTTTGAATCTGAGTTGCATGGTTTCTGATAATATTTAGACTTCCCAGATAGGCTCTTTTACCTATAGAGTCTTCAGCTATGTGGTTAGGCCTGCATTGATCCCTTAGTCCATTATAGCAATCTTTAATCATCAGATATGACAGAATTTTACTTTATCCTCCTTTAGATTTTACTTTGCATGTATTCAACAATCTTTCTTTGTACTATAGCATA